>QMIH01000053.1:372058-383194 GCA_003987875.1 Clarias batrachus
AGTGTGTGTGTGTGTGTGTGTGTGTGTGTGCGCGTGTGTGCGTGCGTGCATGCGTGTGTGTGCGTGTGTGTGCGCGTGTGCGCGTGTGCGTGTGTGTGTGTGTGTTCCCTGGGATAGGTTCCATGCCTTTATCACCTGTATAGGATAAGTGTTATAGAGAGTAGCATCAGATAGAGTGCACAGTTGCTTGTGTTGCATGTTCATCATGCATGAGGACAATAATTACGGTCTTGTTAATAAAAACATGGCCTTGCTCTCTACACTCAGACCAAAAAAAGACATTATAAAAGAATAATGCAGATGTTAGCTGGTGTAAATTAACTTACAACTGCCTGCTGATCCTTATTGCCTGTCAGTAGCATCAAGAACTGATTTCAACACAGTCAGAATTGTTTTAAATACCACAAAGTGTAAGTCTTTGTCGACTTAGTGTATGTGAGTTATCCGGGAGGCATATCACAAATGTGAAGTTCCTACTATAAGGAATGATATACAAATATGGGGACTGAGATTGAACCACACTAGTATAGGAGATATTATATAAAATCATTTATGTAAGGAGTATTAACATGGATATGATTTGACCAAAGACACACCATAGCTAATCGCAGCTGTCCTGATGTTCAGTAGAGCCACACAATAGAAAACTGTTCATGCAAAATTGCTTTCATTCAAATGTTCTATAAACAAAAAATACTATTGAGTGACTGAATTGTGAGACACAGTATGAACAAATGTTATAAACATAATTTAGTAATGTTAAACTGCAGTTTAGCAGTTTTCTTTCATATATGTCTATATATAAAATATATACTTTATTCAAAATTATTCACATGGCAATAAATCTGGAAGTAGCAGAATATAATAGAATTATCAAGGCAATTTATCTTACATTACAATAGTAAAAACATTAACATGTCAAGGCATTTAACACCTATTATTTTATCATTATCATATCGTTATTTTATACTATGAAGTTCAAATCTGAAGAATAACAGGCTTACAGAACGCAGATGTAATTACTGTGAACATTCTAACAGCCTGTAAATGGGCTGAAGGCAAACTCATTTTTAAAAAAATGTTCAAGAAAACCGGTGATAGTAATACATTTAGATTTAGCATTATATAATAAGATACAAATTAATAAATCAAATATAATTTACTCATTTAAAAAATTATCATGGGCCATATTCCAGAAGGTTTAACAGCAGCAAGACCTAGTCATAACAGCTCCAGCATCTTACAACCATCTTTATGATTTTATTAAGACCCCTGACCGGCTTTCTTCAAGTGTGGTGAAGGGGGAAAAAATCATAACATTTTACAGGACAATTTTACTGCATTTCATATAAATGAAGTTCTAAGTAACAGTACTCTGACGCTGCCTCTGGCTCTAACCTAAGCCCTTTGTAGCTTCTCATATGAGCTTATTGCATCCATAGCACTAGACTGGGGTGTGAGGGCATGGGAGACTTGATGAGAGGATACCCCTGTATTAAAAGGCTCATTATGCTCAACATGTTACCGCATTTCCATACAGATGCCTCAGACAGAGGTGTCCAGGTGTGCATCTCCACTTGCCTATATCTGATCTCCATATCGTACACTAGAAATGGAGATGTGCACTGAACTGTTTTTAAAACCCACTTCTCACTGCTTCTGAAGAAATTCTGACTAATCCCACCCACTTCTGTAGTTATTTATATTTGTGATTGCCCCTGATATTTTGTAATGAATTTAGTTGGGTATACTTACACAAGATCTCAGACATTTAAAAAAGAAACTTAGTCATTTAAACCATAGCAAATATTCCATGGATAAAACTATTAAAATGAATGAATGATGGCTGACTGACTGACTGAATGGCAGAAAGCTCAGTTTACTATATATGTGGTAAAATGTCCACACAACACCCACATGCACCACTCCATATCCCGGTTTGTTCCCATGATAATCAGGTGCTCATTTTAGTCTTGAAGCTTAGTATATTTTTCTGTTCTGGTCCCACATGATTTAGTCCCAATGCAGACACCCTCGTGCACACTGAAACACATCCCTTGTTTCATCTGCTCAGCATTTTTTCCCTGCTTTGTCATCAATATCACAGCTTGATATCTGTGCACATCACCATATTGACACACAATGCAACTTTGACATTAAGTGACTCCTAAATTGCACTCACACTAAACTTGTAACTTATATCTATGCTTGAAGATTTGTAATGAAACAGTTCTACGGTGGTGCCATTAATGATTTATTAATTTGTCCTTTTCAGGATATCAGGGCTCATGTAGGAACATTGGAGACATTGTTGGAATATTTACTTTGGACGGGATGCAAGGCAATTGGTTGGCCCAGGGCACACATATTGTGACTGAGTTGCTCACACTTAGTGTTAGCAACTTTACAATAACTATTTTAGCTGTTTTGTACTTTATTACTCCCAAGGGGAAACTGTTATGGATGTATATGGTGAGTATGATTTGAATGAATTACGCTTCCTGAGAAATGCTAGCATGTTAGTGCTGTATGTTGTAGAATAATGGCTTTAGCATGGCTGGTTAGTGTATTGGACAGGAAAAAAAAATAATTGTCTGTGTAAGGCATTTTGTCCAGTTCTTAAACTTGGACATGTTTGTTTCTATAAATATTAAAAGATATGATACACTGCCTAGCCCAGAAATAATCACCATTTCAGAGGGGACATATTGTAGGACTGCATCAAACAAAGAAAACAACTAAAGAGATTTTAAATTGCTGAAACTGGGTTAAGAGCCATTCAACATATTACCAGAACCTGGAAGAAAAAAAATCGTAAAAAAATCAACATTAAAAACCATAGCTATGCTTAATAGGCCAAGTAATAGCATTTCCATACATACACAATGTAATGAGAACTGGATTGGGACTAAACAACTGTGTGGCCATAAGAAAATTGTGTATGTTAGTGAGCTTTATCATATAAAAGACTTCAATTTGAAAGACTTCAAAATGAAGTCTGTACAAGCCTCTGGAGGCAGTGTTATGGTCTGGGGATGCTTTAGGTTGGACAGGTCTAGGTTCAGCAATGTTATGTGCCAATAAAATCAAAGTCAGCTGATGACCTGAATGCACTGAATGACCAGGTTCAAATGGAACTGGCCACCACATTGTGTACTGTATCAAGGATAAAGGTGATTGAAAGTAATATTAAAGTGTGCAACTTGTATTTTGGAATGTTGGCGAAGCTAAAGTTATTTCACAGTAGTTTAAAAAAAAAAGTGATACTTTAAAAAAAAAAAAAAAGTGAAGCTTTGTAAGCCAATACAAACCACTAGTTGAAATGATTCTTCTGACCAATCCCACGACTGGCATGGTCTTAGATCCGGGTGCTAAATTCCGAGTCACTCCATGCTGTGCAAAAAAATAATAATAATAATAATAATTAAAGAAAGTCTTATAGCTATGTTCTCATCTTACCCTGTCAGGTACACTACAATGTGATAATGTATCTATAGAAATATTAAAAGAAATACACTGTCTGGCCAGGCAAAGTCCTGCAAAGGTTAGTATATTGCTGGCAATAATATTTTTCATCTGAGTAAGTATCTCTCTAGGTTCGAGACCTATCCTGAAGATCTGCAAAAGATGTTACTCTGGATCAGATGGGTGGAATTATTGGCCTACGTCAAGCAAAGAAAACAACTAAGGAAGTTATTTCAGTGATGAAGAACTGTTGAACACGCTCTGGAAGGAATGTGGTTGGAAAAGAATAATGAATGAAAGCAACCGGATATCACTTAAACTCTGGGTGAAGTTAAATCATAAAAAAGCAGGAGCAGAAATCAGAGTTATGTTTAATAGTAAAAGTAAGAATATTGTCACACAAACAATGTGATGAGAACTCACAGGATTGGGACTAAACAGCTGTGTGGCCATAAGAAAACTGTTTCTTAGTGGGACTAATCAGAAGGAAAGGTACACTGGAACTTTTCCTACCTCCTGACTAGTTAATGTGACTTACTCCAATTTATGATATTTAGTTGAATTTTTTTCTAAGATCTGCCGCAGGATGTTACAGCGCTTTTGGGCATAGCATTATAATCCAGCGCCTACTTGGTATTTTTAAGGTCTGTGAAAAAATTGAGGTAGGATAATTTTGACTGAGAAAAATAATTTAACAGGTTGTATGTCTATGTTCATGTGTGTGAATTATTGTATTCTATGTTTGTTCTCTGTGCTGTTCTGTGTGGCTTTTCTTTATACCACAGTAATGTACAGGCACCAGAGACACACAAGGTGTCATCACGACCACAAATCACTTGCCTGAGTGCTTCCCCCCCCCTCCCTGTCTTTTCCTCCCGCATTCTCCTTCATTCCGTCTCTTCCCTCTCGCCAGCGCGCCATATAGGACAAAGCTGGTATATATCTCAATTAGAAGGCAGGGAAAGCAATAGGAAGGGGAGGGGCCTTGTCCAGAGTAACTCCACCCCAGCTGCGTTATAACTGGAGATTTAAAGAGGAAGCAGCAACACTGTACAGCTGTCAATCAAGAGCACTGCAACCGTTTATGCAAATCAGTCCGGGGTGGTGAGCGAGGGGGGAGTGGGTAGCATGTCTAGATTTGTTTGTCATCCGTTATGCCTTCCCCCTTTCTTCAACACACACACATACACACACATATTTTGCCTTCAGTCTTCCTTCTGTTCTGTGTGCGGTTCTTTCTTTCTCACATGTAAACACATACTGTTGATAGATAGATAGATAGATAGATAGATAGATAGATAGATAGATAGATAGATAGATAGATAGATAGATAGATAGATAGATAGATAGATAGATAGATAGATAGATAGATAGATAGATAGATAGATTCATGCGTGTGTGTGTATATAATGTATCTCTGTATTTCAAAAAAATGTCTTATTGATAAACTGGGAACCAGTGTCTGTAATTCAGGAAACTGGGTCGTGAGAAGTGTGTGTGTGTGTGTGTGTGTGTGTGTGTGTGTGTGTGTGTGTATGTGTGTGTTTGGGGAGTGGGCTCCGAAAGCTGACCTTGTTTTCTTTATACCTAAAAATAAGTAATTCATCACACATGCAAAGAGTATACATAAGAGCTACTATATAACAGAAGGTCAATGCATGGTTTTGACATCCTGATAGTGAAAAATATATATTTAGCATTAGCATTTAGCAATATCTACAGAATGTTCATTACACACTATGTAAAAATATGTATAAACAAAACTATATAATTTTGTTGTTTTTATTGTTTCTGGGGCTACGATTGACTGCAACTTTCATGTTTAATAACACATTATATATGTTAAGCTTAACGGGATCAAGTCAAAATCGAGGTGGATATAAGTACATTACAGTAGGTCTTGGTTGTTCTAAATTGTCGTGCACTGCATATCGACCATGGGGCCAAATTTCACAGACTTAAAAATATCAAACTATCCCTTTACGTTAAGGGAAATAAATCTTACTAAAGGTGCAAAATTTAGTTTTTGTCTAAGCAAAGTGCTTCATTTTGTTCCTACAATGTGGTGTTCTAAATTTGGAGCTGGGGGGACTCAGTGGTTAAGGTGTTGGACTACTGATCCACTTTAAACCCTAGCGCAAAGTTGCCATTGTTGGGCATTTGAGCACTCAATTGCTCAGATGTACAACAAGATAAAAATGTTTTCTCTGGATTAGAGTGTCTGTTGATGCTGTGAAAATAAATGGAAAGTCACGTTAGGAAGTACAAGTGCATGCTCAATATAATACAACCAATAAGCCTTTATTACATTTGAGAAAGCCTATTTTGAACAATTAAAGACAAAATTATACAAATTATTAAAATATTATAAATTGTGTATAAGGCAAACAATTGGAATGTTTATTAACCGATGACTTACTATTATTTTTAGTAAAGTTGGTTTCATGTTTAATATCCACCTTCACACATGGCTACACCATTTAAGAAAATGTTTTCATTCATGAACAGAAAAATTTCGATTTATTTCTATTTTAACAGGTTTATGTGCAGGTGACACAGTGGCGTTGTGGTAGTGCTCACTCACTCATCATCTATAGAGCTTTATTCTGTATACAGGGTCGGGGTGGGGGTGTTGGGTGACCCTGTATGAGGTTTTTTTGTACATCCTGAGCTTGGGTTCCATTCTGTGTGGATTTTCTGAGCATATTGTCTCCAAGTGAGTTTCTTTAGGGTTTTCCAGTTTCCTATCACAAACACATCAACAATCCGGATAAAGCACTTTACACAGTTAAAAGTGAGTGAATAAGAGTCAACTTTATTCTTCTGGGAATGTCTGATAATAGAAACTCACTGTGGATAATGAGAAAGGATTGTAAAAAGAAAAAAAAAACTAATTTCCATGTTCTTTTTGACCTCTACTTTTTTATGTGAAGACATTCATGCAATTATTCTCTATAAAGCAAACTTCCAACAATTTAGAAAATTAGATTGCTTTATTTTGGATCTTAGTACATCAGAGCCTGAGCTTCTATTTTAATAGATACAACTAGACATGTAATAGAAAATAGAGTGGTGACTAATATACACTCACTTTATGTTCATAAACTGTAGTGCACATAGAGACAATGTGACAACTAGAAAATGTATTAAAATGCTAGAAATTTTATTTAAAATTTAAATTTTAATTAACATTCTCTGTAAACAGGACAAACAAATGATGCAGACGGCCAAACCTCAAACAGCATGGACCAGGATGTGTCTTTATGTAAACTTCGCCTCTTGTATAACAGTTAAGGTGTTTCTAGCTAAGGCGTGTGATCTGAGGGTGGGATTTTTGTGGGAAGACTGAAAGATGGCACTCCATTTTATTATTATTATTATTATTATTATTATTATTATTATTATTATTATTATTATACCCAATCTAATTCAGTTTACATATGAGGTTTACCTATATACTGTATGGCTCGATAATCTGGATCTATAAACATTTTTCATTGTATAAAATTTGATATTTTTCTTTGTATTTCAGACAGATGATGGCTCGAAACTCCCCAAAAGGAGACTGAACAGAACTCATTCTTATGTATGCAAGACAGGATTCTTGACAGTCCTTTTTTGAATTTTACGTTTTCATTTACTTTGATTGTTTGTCATAAACAGCTCGACACAATGATTGTAACGAGGTCCACAATGCAGAAGTGTGAGACAGGTAAAATATGACAATGCTAAATGTGTTGTAGAGCAACTGCCTATTCTCCAACTCTGTCACATTGTTATCTTTCCATTCTTCCACAAACTACTGTGGCTCCAGCTTAGTTTAATTTTTATTGAGTTCAGTATTTTGGTTTTTACAACACAGCTGAAATTGCCTGCTGATTTCAGCCTCCAAAAATTGGAAATTTTACAATCAAATCTTAGAGCCTTTTTCTTGCTTTCTTTTTGCCATGTTTCTTTGGAATTATACGGTGAATCGGTTTCATATAAACGAGTACTGGAGGTCTTTGCAAGAATATAATTTTTTTTTCTTTACAAAACAAACTCATTAAACAAAATTCTCTCATCAAACTCATGCTTTCTCTGAGACAAATAAAGCTAACCTCCACATCATTTGTTTTTATTGGAACTGCTCCTGATGCTGCATCAAATACTAGTGTAACACTCATGGAAGAAAGCTTTATCTACCCTCCTACGTGATCTCACACACCCTCCACAATTGGCTAGTGCCACTCTGATTGACAAGGAATAGGCAGTAATGCCACCCCTCCAGCCCAAGGAGCATGGCTAACGGTCCTCTTTTTGTCATTCCCCTTAAGACTTGACAAATATTACAGTAGTAAAATAATTTACACAGTAAGGAGCATTTTCTTTATTGTACTTTGCATATTTAAAATCATTTGATTGCATATTAATGAACTACAGAGGAAAGATCAAACAATTCATTAATCATCTATTTTATTTTGTCACTGAAAAGATTAATAGTTAAAAAGAGTTGTTTTTTATTGTGTTTAGCCTTACCACCTTTTTAATATAACTGTTTTTGTTCAGCAAATGTCAGCAATATCTACAGAATGTTCATTATACACTATGTAAAAATATGTATAAACAAAACTATATACTGTGTTTTTGTTGTTTTTATTGTTTCTGGAGCTACGAATGATTGCAACATCACGTGAGTGAAATGTTACATCCTGTCTATTATATATGTTAAAGGGATCAAGTCAGAATCGAGGTGGATATAAGTACATTACAGTAGGTCTTGACTTAAAAATATCAAACTATCCCTTTAAAGAACAGACAGTTAAGGGATAAGGTTTTTTTTGTTGTTGTTGTTTTTTTTTATTTTTATAAAGGGTATGCAAAATGAACACTAGAAAGTAGACAGGATTAAATAACAAATTTATGCATGTAAATTTTGTAGTTTATTTAAACAAAAGCAAATGAATGTCAAATCCACCACGAGGCATTCAAGTCAAGCCAGAACTTTTGATTGTGTTGAATAACAGAACACAGTTAATAGAGTGAAAACTACTTTTACATCTCTATAATCCCCTGCTACACTAATGCACGTGTTTCACTAATGCTTGAACACCATCAAGGGAGCAGTATGTCAGAGGGCAGGACTACTGTATACGGGGGATGTGGTAGTAACTCCATGTTGAGTTCCTGTAATGTGCAAATGATGCAGATGCCTCTCTTCTGCAAGTTGGTAACAAGTTATCTGTCTTTCAAGGATCAGGTGTTCCACTCACTGCATGTTAATGCGAACGACTTTACTGTAGTAGTCTCTATGCCGCCACGGCTGGGATCATCATTCATGGACATACAGCCTTCTTTAATCTGTTTGCACCATTCGAATATTTTACTGCAGCTAAGAGTCTCATTACCATAATTGTAAATGTCACTCGGTTTTACGAGAAATTTCATATGCATGTCCCAGTTTGACTTGAACGGCCCTTGTATGTGTGTTGAAAGGATGTTCATTACGAGCATCCGTGATTACAGAAGTAATTTTCTACAGTGTGTAGGTGAGATTATCCACTAAAGTAACATAAGAAAATTTTCAATCTAAAATGTAAAACCACATTCATCTTAGCAATACGGTTTGGATTTTTTACTTTAATTACAGTGTGTGCACTCATTTGGTTAATTGGATTCTTTATGAAATAGTACGTACACTGGGCTGCCAGTTTATTAGTACTACAAAGATACACCTCGTTACCTTGCAAATCTCAGATTATCTCAGAAAAGAAGTTCTGCTTACAGTATGTTACCTGGACAAAAAAAAAAAGTCACGCGCTAATTCATGTCTGAAAATGATTCCTTCTTCTCCAAGAACCAATCATTCACAATTTGAATCCATAAATATGGTCATGTTATCAGAGAACATAAACTTACAATAACCTGGTCATTCAGTACATTCAGATCAACAGCTGACAATTTATTGCCACATTACGTTGCTGAGCCCAGACTTGACCAACTGAAGCAACCTCAGACCACTTTGGAGCAATTTTTCCAACTTTATGCTCCCTTATAAATTAAAGCCTTTTTTTACTTAATATATTCAGTTACAAGTGGTTTTCTTTATGGACACAGCTGTTTCGTCACAATCCTTGCCGTCCTTATTGCACTGTGTATGTGGAAATGCTCTGAAATAGTTTTTAAACATAGCTGTGATTTCTACTTCACACTTCCACAAATGTTTAAACGTCCTCTATAGAGTGTATTCTGAAGGAGAAGATCTTAGAAACAGGGTTATTACAAGTTACAGAGCCGGGAAAGCCTACAAAAACATTTCTGTGGCACTGAAGGTTACCAAGAGCACAGTGGCCTCCATAAGTCTCAAATAGAAGGGGTTTGGCACAACCAGGATGCTACCAAAAAACTAGTCACCCAGCCAAACTGACCAAGTGGGGAAGAAAGGTCTTAGTATGAGGGGTGACCAAGAATCTGATGGTCATGCTGACTGAACTGTATGTAGATGGGACAACCATCACTGCAGCCTTCCAGGTGGCTAGACGGAAGCCTCTCCTCAGTGGAAAAACAAAAAAACGATGAAACCAAGATTAAATTGTTTGACTTCGATTCTAAATGTTATGTCTGGGGGAAACTAGGCACCAATCATCACCTGCCCAATACCATCCCAACAGTGAATCATGGTGGTGCCAGCATTATGCTGTGGGGTCGTGTTCAGCAGCAGGGACTGGTAAGAATTGAGGAAAAGCTGAATAGAGTAAAGTACAGCAGTGAGATATCCTCAATGAAAACCTGTTCCACAATGCTCATGACCTCTGATGAAGGTTCACCTTCCAACATGCCAATGGTCCTAATCACCCATCCAAGACAACAAATGTAGTAGTACCTCTAATTGGGTAGGATAGGACACTAATGAACATCTCCGACGAGACCTGAAAATGGCTGTCCACTGATGGTTTCCATCCAACCTGACTTAGATTGAGAGGATTTGCAAAGAATGCTTCAACATGACAAAATTGAAAGAAACTGAAGAGGATCTGAATACCTTCTCAATGTTTCCAAGAAGTTGACGGTTCTGCACTATCCTTCCAGGTTTTAATAATGTATCAGACAGTTCCTTAGTTGTTGTCTTTATATAATCAGCTCTTTCGATTCAGATTCGCTTTTGGCATGTGTAGGTGTTTAACTGTATCTTGACAATTTGTAATAGGACCAAATTCTGGGTGGTGTAACAGGGGGAGGGAATTGACATCTGTTGAATTTCCAGTTCACAAAGGTACTGGCAAACTACAAATTGGTCTTTAAATTTTTATTTTGCTGCCTTATTGTTGAAACTTAGTTATAGGAAAGTTGAAAATCCTGTCAAAATACACATGTTGCTAAAAGTTAATAAACATATTTATGTAAGGTACATGACTGCAATCCATCTGTATCAGAATACACATCCTCAGTGTACATAATGTAGTCACCTAAGTAGTTTATGTTTAAATAGTTGGTTCAAATTCATGCACTGTACCATGTGCAGTGAAATGCTTGATTCCAATGTAACTAGCCAGAAAATAATATATATGTTGAAGTTAATAAAATCCACACTAAAATGAAATCCACACTAAAATAAAATGTGAATTAAAGTACCGTTTACATTAAAAATAAAGTTTGTGAGAAAGGAAAAAAGGAATATATATTATAATATAT
>QMIH01000053.1:384444-406976 GCA_003987875.1 Clarias batrachus
GTGTGCGTGTGTGGGGCGGGGGGTGGGGGGTATGGACAGTCTGGTGTACTGTCAAAGCTCAGAATTCTAACCAGGATAAAGCACTTACTGAAAATTGATTCCAAAGTTCAGCTCATATGAAGCTTTTGCAGTCCCACTGAGCTAAATTGAGTTGGTATCTTTCAAAGTTACAAAAGTTACAGTCTATTTTTTTTTTTTTTTTTACAAATGTACCTTTTCTTTTCCATTCTTTTGAGTTCTTATTAGTTATAGAATTAGTTTGGGTTAGTACTAATACCAGCTCGATTTACTTCTATGGGTTGTGGAACGTAACAATCTACCAGTATCTGGGCCCTTGAGCGTGGCTCATAACCGTGTCTGCTCCAGGGGCTCTGTATCATGGCTGACCCCAATTACCCCAGTTGGGATATGCAAAAAAAAAAAATTGTGCAGTAATGTAGATGTGACAAATATATATAGAAAGTTAGAGCTAAAAAAATCATCATCATGTCTGGTGTTTTTTTTAAATAAGCAATAAATAATATTGAATCAATAATAATATTAATAATCAATAATTGTCATGAGTAGACTTCCATGTAATTTATGAGTAAACCACTTCTTAACTGGACTATGATATAATTTCCACAATGAGGACAAACCATTGAACTGATTATCTAACCCTTAAAAGAAATAACAAGTAAATGGCTTAATTGTCTGGCTTCATGACTTTATCAGTCACTTTGTATTATCAGTGTGACTCAAAGCAGCTCATGACCAGCAGTTAAAGCTACTGTAAGTAATGCAATATACTCTCATTGGCAGCCTTAATATGAACATCTTTACACTTTTGCAATTCATGCAATTGTAAAATCAGCCAATCATGGAACAGCAGCCAATGCATAACACTATCCAAACATGGACAAGATTTTCACTTAATGTATTCAACTAGACTGCCAGGATCCAGGTATTGCATGCAACTCTTGATTAACCACACTTTAACAATGCAAAATAAAACACAAGCACAAAACTATGGCTATAGCATAGGGACTAAACTGTTGACATTTGCATGTAGCATAATGGAACCCAAAACAGAGACTCTGCATCTTATAATGTCAAAGATTGTAATGTCTGACCGGCATTCAGGTTCGATTTTAGAAGAACACAGAAACACATGGACACTAATGACAAATAGACAAGGAACATCTGGACTTTATTACAAACAGGAAGGAGTTGTACTATGACCTGCGAACTATTAACTAAGAAGACATGGGAAAAGTGCAACATGGTCAAAATAAAAGTTCTCATACAAAACAGGTAGTAGATGTGGCCACTGCTGAGAACTGCACCAAGGGAAAACAATTACCCTCCTAAGGCGCTGCTCCTGACCTGCCTTAGAGGTGGCCCAGGACAACCAGTGTCAGCTCATCTGACGCTGAAGCTGTTACAGGATAGAGCAGAGTACATAATCAGGCTTGGTGGCTGGAGCAAGCACAATCCTTGAACTTGGCATGGGCACTGGGCCAGAGCTTAGCATGATCAGGGGCCGGGAACATGGTATAGGTGCTGTGATAGAGTTTGGCATGTCGAATGGGCTGGGATTGGGCACAGGTGCCAGGTTGATGTTCACTATACTGGAGCCTGGCATGGGTGCTAGGCAGGAACCTGGCATGGGCACCAGATTGCTGCTTGGCATCCTGGAATTTGATACTGGTGCCAAGCAGGAACTTGCTGTGGGTGCTGGCTTCGAGCTTGGTGCACTGTAACTTGCTGTGGGTGCTGGCTTGGAGCTTGGCAACTAGAACTTGCTTTGGGCGCTGGCTAGAAGCTTGGCAACTAGATCTTGCTGTGGGTGCCGGGTTAGAGCTTGGCGACTTACACTTTCTGCAGGTGATGGATTGGAGCTTTGCAACTAGAACTTTCATTGGATGCTGGGTTTGTGTTTGCCATGATGGAATTTGGCAGGGTTGCCAGATCAGGACTTGGCAAGAGCTAGGTCTTGGGGCTTGAGAGGTCATCTTGTGAGCCTTCGGCTAGGGCTGACTTGGACGGGAGTGTTTGATCAAGACAGAAATGCTAGTCTTGTAAGCTTCAGGTAAGAACCAGACTCAAAACACAACATCTTCCTCAAAACCTGAAGGTGGCCCCAGAACAGCATCCTCCTAGCCGGCAGCCAAAGCTACCCCAGGGTCCTATGACATATTTAGGTGTAAGACTCCTGTTATTCTTGCTTTTCTATGTTAGCAAATTCTATGTTAGCAAACTCTTGCGACTGCCTATGGTTAATGATGTAACGTTTGATGGTGTAGACAAAATATTAATATATAATCTCAAAATATGAATGTGCCATTGGACATAGTTAACCATGTACTTAAGAGATGGGAGGAGTTTTAGGTGAGGGTATACACTGTATTGGTTTGGTCTGGATGCCATAATGAACTACAATATAAGGGCACAGGTAATGTTCTTTCATTTCGAAGAATTTCCTCTCTGGGAGAACGTAAATTAGAAATCATGCTTCAGCTTATTTATTAGGTATTTTGATTTTCAAAATCCAAAAGTAGGAAGGGTATGTGTTTATATGTTTGTCTTCATAATTTGCGGTGTTTCTATGGAAGACGCGGATATGAACGTGAAGAGTTCCTGCTCCATCAGTGAGACGGGTAAACTTGTTTTACCAACATGTTTGAACTGGATTTGTCAGCAGTGTTGGTTTGTGAGTGAGACGGTGTGTGTGCATGTGTGGGGGGGGTACAGGTATATCATATCCACCTGTAGAGACCTGTTCTATCCTCTCTCTCCCTCTCTCTCTCTCTATCTCTTGCTCTCTTTCTTTGTTTCCTGCAAGTCGTTTGTGACGTTCCCAAAACGCTCTATGGCTTCTACCTTACAGTTAGTTACATCAACCATATTGTGTTTTGTCCAATTACCTTTCTCAATTACAAGTATTGATTCAAAATCACATGCAGTGTAACATGAGTTCAGACGGCTCTTTTCAGTCGTTTAGATATTAAAAGCTCGAACATTGTATCAGGCAGTAAAGTGAGTTTATGGGTCTAGAATCCAGGAGTGTATGCATGCGAATTTTTATCTCAAACAGCTCACACTCTCTCCCTCCAATTTTTTCCTCTTTCCGCAAAATTTCAATCTTCAAGCTCTTTTAAGCTCCTCACTCTGTCTTTCAGATTTTATTTAGAACTTTATATCATCTTTGACTTTATTTTTTTCACTATATCATCTCTCTATGTCTCTCGCTTTTGCTCTCTTTCTTTCTTTCTCTCTCTCTCTCTCTCTTTCTCTCTCTGTAGCATGATATTGTGGGACATGAAGCATAAGAAAGGCAACAGAGTCACACACAGCCGCCTCACTAACGCCAACAACCCGTCCCCTCCTCGCAAGGCCCGCTGTCGCCATGGAAACACAGTCCAATCGGAGCCTCGGGAATGCAGAGAGGGGGCGGGGACAGAGCTGAGCCCTCTAACATTTCACATACACACACACACACACATATACACGGGCATACATGCACACACTGATATTCACACACACGCACGGGCAGCTCACATACTCTCACGCAGAGACAAACAAATACACATAAGTCGTAAAATACACAAAAGCTCTGTACATCCTATCCACATAAAAACATACACACATATATATGTGTGTATACAGACATAAAAAGCAGTTAGTCTTTGAAATTTCAGGCTTCTGTGTAGTTCGCCAAAATATTCTAAAAAGAAAAAGCACAGGCAAAAGACAGATGAATTGTGGCCTGTTCTATAACGAGAAGATTCTGATAAAACAAGAAGAGAAAGACCAAACGCGAGACTTGTCCTTATCCACTTGTCTGCTTTTCCCAGTTCTACAGCATACAGTGTTTTTGGGGCCCATTAATCTTGATCACTCCCTTTCATTTCCCTTCCAGATCTAGGACACGTCCCCCAGATATAGTAATCAACAGGGCTAGAGTTGCCTTTTCCCATTATTTTCCCAGGGTATGTTATGCTTCTCGTCCATAATCTGTTTTGTTCTTACCAAACAAGACACTATGGAGTGAAGCTTTAGTGTGCAATATGTTACCAAGATGAACAGGTGGTAGATTTAGTCACAGAGATTTAATTTACAGTTTTGCACTTTATTATTTTAAAAATATTGCCAATGTATGAATAAAACATTACAGGATTCGGGGTTATAGGAAAACGATCCACACTGTGGTGGTGTAATGTGAAGTCGAGCCTTTACCACCACAAAGTTGATTATTTTCTCTAACAGCTATACATATTACTGCAACATTTTTTATTTCTCTTATAACACAGCACCTTGTTAGAAATTATAATTTTGTTGTTATTAAAGTATGACATATTTACATACAATCCATTTATGTTTATCAGGGTAGTATGTATTCTATGTGAAAAGTCAGAGAAAGAAACTCTTCCCTGCTGTCATGTGGTTTCATCTACGTGCTGCCTGGCACATTGCACGATGGATATATATCGGTCGTTTCTGTGGCAGTTATTTACAGGGTTGCATTGCCAACTTGATGCCTAATTGCATCTGAGCACCTGGGGATGAAGGACCTTGCTCAAGGATCCAACAGTGGCAACCCAGTGGCATCAGGGCTCGAACACGGGACCTTCTGGTCAGCAATCCAACACCTTAACCGTTGAGCCACCCCTGCCCCTTTCATGTTATCATTTATGTTATAATTGCTATACATATTTATTTGCACAACTTCTGGTTTTGGTCTCTCTTGGAGTTAAAAAGACAAAAATAAAACAGAACTTGTCATGTTACTATTACTCACTACTCACAGAATCAAAAATGACTGTATCTGTACAGTATGTACTGTACTGTATACGGAGCGTCGACCATCAAGGCCATTTGTAAGTTTTTACTATAACAACAATAGCATTAGAACCTAGAACTATTCTCAGATCTTCAATTATAGAAAATTAATGATCAGTTTCTGACAGGGCGGCACGGTGGTGTAATGGTTAGCACTGTTGCCTTGCACCTCTGGGGTCTGGGTTCGATTCCCGGCCAGGTTTGATTCCCGTCTCTGTGTGCATGGAGTTTGCATGTTCTCCCCGTGCTTGGTGGGTTTCCTCCCAGGCTAATTGACATTCCCAAATTGCCCGTAGTCTGTGAATGAATGTGTGTGTGCCCTGTGATAGATTGGTACCCTGCCTCGTGCCCTAAGTCTCCTGGGATAGGCTCCAGACCTCCTTCGACCCTGAAGACAAGATAAAGCGGTATAGATGGTGATTGAGTGAGTTTCTAACCTAAATTAGAGTTTCCTAATCAGAAACAAGGATTCAGCAGTATGGAGTAATTATATAGGGTTGTAATGGTACACATATTCGTCCTGTAGCATTCAGTTCAGGGTGAGTGTCTTCCAAGTGATTACAGTCTAGTTTTAACAAGTGCTGGGGGATTTTCTCCATTATTTCAAATAATTTGAATGAAAATAAACAGACGGCACATGGCTGAGGACTTGTAGCAAAATATACAAATATCATTTCAGAGATATGGAATTTGTTCAGGTTTGAAAAGCAATCATTTTCATACCTGAACAGAATTACATCATTCCTGACTTCAGCATGTTTAACAGAGGTGGGAAAGCATTAGTCATTTAAAGGTAAGAAGTTTTACTTTGTTTATTTCTGATGCTGTACGCAGCTATGCTGATTTGACATCACTCAGTAAACTGAGATGAAACGCAAATTTTGTGACAGTTGTTGTGGCATATTAAATCATCAAAAACATTCTCCTCATTTAAAGTCATTGTGCAATAATAGTAACAGCACCATCACCAGTAGCAAATAGCCATTATTTAAAAAGAACCACTCTTACACTATTTGCTATAGATAGTGCTCTTACTCTTCTTGACCAACTTACTACTTAGATACCTAGGCCCTTTTTTTGTTTGTTTGCTCATTTTATATGTTATATGTTTACAAGTTAAATTTATCATACATTTTAAAAATATGTCTTCAAAACTAAGGTACATATTGAACAGTGCCTTTTGCATACTGGTACACCCCTAATTTACAGATTGTAGGTTTTAGTCCCCTCTTTGCTGTTCTCTTCTGGTAAGACTTTCAGCTAGATTTTAGAGCATGGCTGTGGGGATTTCTGTTCATTCAGTCACAGGAGCATTAGTGAGGTAAGGTATTGATGTTGGGTGAGAAGACCTCGGCATTCTATTTCATACCAAAAGTTTTCAGTGTGGTTGAGATCAGAGCTCTGAGCAGGCCACTCGAGTTCTTCCATTCTAACCCTGAGCAATCCATGTCTTCATGGGTCTCGTTTTGGTGACTGGAACATTGGTGTGCTGGAACAGGTTTGGGCATACGTTGCAGTGAAAAGATATCTGAAATGTACAGCAACATATATAAACGTCCTACAAAATTGCTTTCAATGTTTGGAGATAGCCCAATATGGTCATGAAATGTAGATTTATTTACATTATTTCTATATTGCACGATAGAATAAGGGTCTATCCCCATCTCATACCAAGCGGGATAGGCTCTGGATCCACCACAAATCTGTATAAACCATCGAACAGTATAAACGCTTCTGCTAGTGTAGCCCAATGTTGACCATCAAAATTAATGTTTTAAATCAATGTTTTTATTGTTTTTGCTTTTCTGTTCACCATGGGTGTACACAGTGATTACGCCCTCATTACTGTATGCATGGCGGCATAGGGGCTTACTGGTTAGCACTGTCACCTTGCACCTCCAGTGTCAACGTTCGATTCCCAGCTCGAGGTCTGTGTGCGTGGAGTTTGCATGTGCTTTCAGTGCTTGATTCAGTACTCCAATTTCCACCCACAGTACAGAGACATGCAGGTCAGGCTAATTGGCGTTCCCAAATTGCCCATAGTGTGTGAATGTTGACCAGAGGTCCTACCACAGTTGTAAAAATTGGAATAATTATATATATATATATATAGCTGGCTGGACTACAGAGATTCCTAGAACAATGGATTGGATGGGACTGTGCAAAGAATGCATGCATTATATCATGTTGTCTGCTTTAACACACCTAACCACACCTAACCAACTAGTCAGTAATGAACCGCACAAAATTGGCACAGTTGGCATCACATGAAATTATGGCTCTGTTAATATTATGATTTTACTAAATAAGTCATTCTGTTGGTGTCAAACATTTAAACTTTTGCATTTATGTGTTGTTTTGTACTTTACAGAGCTTATAACACAATAGAACTTTTTTCACCAGAAAATCTGATTTCTGTTTTTTGTTTTTTGTTTTTTGTTTCAGAATCAAAATTGATACTTTTGTTGACAAATTCATTTTTCTAAAGTAGAACAGTGACTGAATATAAATATTATATACACAAATGCATTCTAAATAGATCCTACTTCTACTACTACTACTAATAATAATAATAATAATAATAATAATAATAGTTTTGATTGCAAAATATGAACAGTGAATATTGAAGCATTTGTGTCTCTTACTGTACATTACAATGCCCCTGTTGTAATCCTTCAACTCACAACACTTTGGCTACCTAGCTCATGGCTAATAACACTAACTTCTGATTTCACAATGCTCAAGACCTGAAAGAGACAAATAATGTATTTGACTTCAGGGTTTAACTCATTATTCCTGACCTGCGACCTAGAAACACAGAAGAAAAACTTGCTTAACTCGTAATTCCTGCTAGGGAAAGGGTGGTCTTCTTGACACCAAGTTCCTAAAATTGTTCAACACATGCCGGCAATTTAATATATTCTGTTAAACTGCACAAACCTCTAATTACATCACAGTCATCACAAACTGGTACAGTACAAACACAGCAAATACAGAGATTTACTATTTTATACATCCTATTTTAGCTAGGACAGTCTCTTTACTTTTTACTATAAATAATATTTACATTGAATCCATTTCCAAACTTTCAATGTTTAATAGATAGATAGATAGATAGATAGATAGATAGATAGATAGATAGATAGATAGATAGATAGATAGATAGATAGATAGACCCATATATATATTAAAGAAATATACAATAATGTGGATATTTTTATGAACTGAAAGGGTTAAGTTAATAATTAACTTTTATTACTTATCTAAAATTCAGAATATCAGAAATAAACTATCATGTAACTACATATTACACTAGTTAACTGAACCGATTGTAGTTTAAGCTGGCATTAGGAAAGAAACCAGGTCAAATATAACCACTTAACGTTAACAAATTAACTTAATTAACCTAAACTTACTTTTTTTTTTTTTAATTGGTGGGCTTCATACCTTCTAGTAAAGTAAGATAGAAAATACTTCATTTTCTACTTCAAGTTGAAACATTTTACTGAGTATAGAACCACAAAGGATCATCGTCATGTTCAACACTCACAATCCCAAAAATATGTCACGCACTAAAAAACACTGTAGGATGCAAGATTCAGAGCAGATGATGAATTGGAATGATTTTCGATGTATTTTTTCCACACTGATGATGTTTTTCTGCACTGCTAAACTGAGCTTAAACTGAGTAAAATGTGAGTAATAAGTGGAAGTGCATTCTATTGATATACATCATACAGTTTCATTGGCTGTACGTAAAAAGAAGACACTTTTGAGATATTCAGTTTTAATGCGTCCAAAGTAAAGAAGAAATACTCCAAAGTAATATATTAATATTGTAGCAAAGTATAAATACTCAGGTTATTTAGACCCATTACTTTTGTCAGTGTCTAAATCAGTGTTTATCTTAGTGGAGCTGCACCATTTTGATTTCGTATCACAGCGATCTTACTAAAGTTTCTAAATGGGTGATAAGTGAATACATTCCCCTTTGCTCATGATAATACATTTTCTCCTTCTGCCTTTATAGACTATTATGTCTCATAAATGTAACATGCAAAATTAGCATGAACCACTGAGCAGCAGTTGGGTAGTTTTACTGGGGCAAGTATGTTGCTTAATATGATCTTTCCATAAATGTATTATCTTATGTTTCATGGGACTGCAATGAGCAAGACATGAAGTGACAGTGATGGAGCGCGATAAAGTACCACAAGGGTCTTCCTACACTGGCTGTTAAACACTGGTACCCAGTCTCCATGCCTATTAAATGCAATTGCACTCTTTCTCTCTCTCTCTCTCTCCATCCTGCTCTTTTACTATCCTCATCGCGATGTGGTGCACTACCAAATATAGCTGCCTATTTCCAGCTTCTCTTCTCTCTAACGCACATCCTCCCCCTCAACTGTCTTGCAACGGGAGCATCTAATCTGCTTTCTTCTTTGCTGTTTGCCTTTATTGTAAACCGATCCAAGAAACTATGGCAGGAAAGGGCAGCGGGTGCATGGAGGAGAGCAAAAAGAGAGCTGGTTACCGAAAAGAAGACAGAGAGAGGGTAGAACAGAGAGAGGGCCAGAGAAACTAGAAGAGAAGGCAGCGCCCTAATTGCATGGCCCGCAGTGTGAACCGATACTCTTTGAAGCATATGAACACTTGCAAAGGGATGCAAGGAACCAGACAAGCGAGCTGTATGAAACAAGCACAAGGCAAAAACGAAACACGGTACGTGTGAGATTAATGTGTTTGAGATATTCATCATGCACTCCCACTCCTCCTCAAGTGGAGTAAAAAAAAACTTTTCATTGAGACGTGATGCAGGAAGATATGACATAGTTTAAATAAACGTCTTTCTCGTTTATAGTCTTGGTTTGTGTCAGTTAGACACAACTAAGCGAAAGTCAGAATTTAGTTGGCATGTTCTAAAACATGTAAAAGACAAATATATTTCAAAAGTTACCAAAGCAAAACAAGATACCTGCATTTTTTTTTTCTTTTTTAATGCATACAGCTTCAAGCTCATGAAAATGTGGTATTTCAAAGTATTAGTTTATTTCCAAAGTTCAATCAAATAGGATTTCACAGGAACACAGAAATATCCAACTTCTGAACATTTTAATTCATGAATAATTGGTCGGTCTCTTTTAGCACAAATTACTGCACCAATGCGGCAAGGCATTGAGGTGATCAGCCTGTGGCACTGCAGCGGCTTTACTAAAGACCAGGTTGCTTTCATAGCAGCTTTCATATCATGAGTCGGCCATTCCTCATCTTCCTATTCTGTCTTCCTATTCAGGTTAGGCAAGGTAGTCAGCCAATCAAACACAGTAATATCATGGTCAGCAAAGCAGTTAGTGGTAGTTTGGGCACTGTGCGGAGTTGATAAGTCTTGATGGAAATAGAAAATTGGCATCTTCATAACGCTTGTCGGCAGACAGAAACATGAAGGGCTCTAAACTTTCCTGGTAGACGGTTATGTTGACTTTGGAATTGAGAAAACTCAGTGGACCTACACCAGCAGATAACATGGCACCCCAAACCACATGGGACCACTAAAAATGTTCCAGGTCTTTTTCTCCTTATCCCAGGTAAGATTCTATAGATTCAGGAATGGCTTGATACTAGGAATGCAACAATTGTAGCCCTTTTCGTGAGGACATGTGTGCATGGTGGCTCTTGACGCACTGACTCCAACTGCTACTCCTTCCGTGTGAAGCTCTTCAAAGTTCTTGATTCAGCTTTACTTCAGTTTTTTCTTAAGGCTGCAATCCTTGTTGCTTGTGTACCTTTTTCTACCATTCCTTTCCCTTCCAGGCAACATTCTATAGATCTGCTTCAATACACCACTCTGTAAACAACCATGCATTTCAGGGATGCGGTTTATCCTCCTTGTGGAGAGAGAGAGAGAGAGAGAGAGAGAGAGAGAGAGAGAGAGAGAGAGAGAGAATTGGAACAAGAAAGTTTAATTACAAAAATTGTTCAAGATCATGAGAATGTCCAGTTTAAAATCTATCATCAGCTTTCAACCAAATATCTATTTCACTTCCATTGGATAGTTGGATAATAAAAACACTGAAGATGTAGCGAATGCAGCAGCTTTCCACACACACAACCAATGCATTTAATGTCTCTTGTAGAGAAAATTATCATGCATCTCTCAAGCATTGTAGCAATGTCTTTCTGCTTTATTTTCTTTCATAAATGTTATTAGGATGTGCATCGTTGTTCATACATGCTGCAAAATCAGTGCTAGTTGAAAGTGTCCAAACGATTTTCATTTTAAAGATTTTAATTTTTTTAGTCATTCCTGTAAGGCAGCACGGTGGTGTAGTGGTTAGCACTGTCGCCTTGCACCTCCAGGGTCCGGGTTCGATCCCTGGCCAGGTTCGATTCCCGTCTCTGTGTGCATGAGTTTGCATGTTCTCCCCGTGCTTGGTGGGTTTCCTCCGGGTACTCCGGTTTCCTCCAACTGTGAGTGAGGGTATGTGTGTGTGTGTGTCTGTGCCATGTGCCCTAAGTCTCCTGGGATAGGCTCCAGGCCCCCGTGACCCTGAATACAGGATAAAGCGGTATAGATGATGAGTGAGAGTAAGTGAGTTATTCCTGTCGTGTTGATATTTGAAGCATTACTAACCTCATCCTTAGGTTCTACTAGATAGTATATTGTGCTTAATGCCTTGAACAAGGCCTGTTATTTATGTTAGAATAGTAACTAACATTAATTCAAAATCTAATAGAACTGATATAGAACAATACACACATTTCAACGAAAAACCTTTCAAATAAAAACCCTTTATATAAAAGAATGAAATGAAAAAATGACTGTCTGGTCTACAGTGTTGCAATTGTTTTTATTCTCTCTATTCACTTAATTATGAACAAATTTCCTACCACATTAACCTCAATTATCACGTTTCAGACCACTCATGCAAATAATTTGCAATCGTTTATGTATTAATCATAGAGTGTGGCTTGAGAATTCAGAGTTTGTGTGACTAAAAAGTAATCCCCCTTACAGCTAGGTTAGCTTGCTAGTCTGTTTGCCAGTGATGTAAACAATATAATGACGCAACTCGTTATTTGATTGAAGCATGAATCACCTTCACAAGGTCCAACGTCACAAGGAATTGCGTGTAGAGAGAGCAGTTAGTGTAATGATTGCGCAATGCAAAAAAAAAAAAAAAACAGATCAAGAGCTTTGTATTGTAGTTGCAAATGTAGTTGTTTTCTTTAATCCAAAATGCTTGGTTCCTTCAGAAACGCTGGGAAAGCTCCCGTACAGGTGCATGAGGACATCTCACAAAACAGAACTTCCATCCTATTTCATCATCCACTCGTCTCTCCACCCCTTTGTAAGATTGTGTTGCATAACATTCAGTGTCCATCTGTGAATTTCAACACATCACACACTGATACATGCAAGCACGTTGTGACGATCACTTTCCCAATGGACTACAGGAGTATGAAATCCTGGACCCGATTCTGTCAAACCAATGTCAATTTTTTAACTCAATTTTTTTTTTAAAGTACATCAAAACTAAAACATACATGATAAGTGGAAAAAGATCAATAAAAAAGACAGACCTTTTCTCACTTTTCTAGCATTACATTATAAATAACTAGCATGATATTTTATTTATTTATTTATTTATTATTTAGTTTTTTTTCCCTTGTTCTAGTAGCTAACTCTGTATTTTATTACTTCTCAACACTGTCCATGTCCAAAGACATACGAAATCTAGACGCTGCTTCAGACATGTTAAAAATGGAAGGCGTGTTGATTTTAATAGCAAAGGCTAATTCGTGTACTTTTTCTGGCCAAGAAAGAACATATACTCTAAAACACCAATATTTAGTTTGACCACCTTTTGCTTTGATCACGTCTCACAATGTGCTGGCCAATTTATGTGTGAGAATGATTTCTCATTCTCCCAGAAAACCACTCATTCACAATTTAAGCCTGATGTTTCTTACTGTTGCTGTACTGATAGATTTTCATACCGGCAATGAAGAAAAACACCATTAATGGAATAACCTGTTCATCCAGTCTATTCAGGTAGTCAGCTGACTTCATTTTATTGCCATATCATATCGCTGAGTCTAGGCCTGACCAATTGAAGCAACCCATGACTTACCCAAACTTACTTCACTAGGGGGGTCCCACATTAAGGCTACTACTACCACTCCGCAGGGAGGGCCGAAGACTATCACGTGTTTCCTCCGAACCATGTGACGCCAGCTGACAGCATCTTTTCAACTGCTTGCTCACGCACCGTTGGGGGCGGCGTAACACACTCGGAGGACAGCGCTATCCGCTCCTTCCGCTTGCGTGAGCTCCCAGACGCCCCTGACTGGCTGTAGAGACGTGATTAATGTGGGAGCACTAAGTACCTCTCATCCCTCCCCTCTGAGAGAGCTCGGCCAATCAGCTCTCTCTAGACCTCCGGCTACAAGAGGTTACAGCATCACCCAGGATTCAAACTCGCAATCTGTTGATAGGGCGAGCACTTTACAAAAAATTTACCAAAAGTTCAAGGGATCCCTTAACCATGGCCATCCAGGATTTTTTTTTCTTCTATGAAGTTGACAGTTTATCACTACCCCTCCAGGTTTTATTAATGTTTTGAATAGTTCATAATCCAATTACAATATGTTTTTCTTTGTGTGACACAGGCCAATAATTTGAGCCTTCCGAAAGCAGGATTTTTTTTTTATACAGACAGTATATACTGCATATACTTCATATATACGCTTTAAAAAAACGGATTCTTCATACGTTAACGACATGGTTTATTCTTGATGGTGTTGTATACCTTCTAATCCTTAACGCAGTGTTTTGTTTTGTCATATGACTTTAATATCCAGTGACTATTTGCTAGCTTCAGTTAAAGTTAAACTTTAACTGAAGAATAAGACAAGAATAAGACAACAAGACAGAATAATTGGACTTTATGGGTAAAAACTTAAAGAGGCAAACTGGGAGAGGGATGGAAAACATGTTCTTATCTAGACTACAGACCAATAAAAAAGTTAATCCACACACTATTTGGAGGATCACCCAAAGCACTCTCTATATATAGATCCGAGATACGGCGGATAAGACTTGATGGATGCTTTCGCTCAAAACATTACTTCCACTACAATTTTGTTACAAATGTTTCCACAAGAACATCAAGGCAAAAGCATTTCTTGGTTATACAACCATAACAAGAAGAAGAAGAAGAAGAAGAAGAAGAAGAAAACCCACCATATTACGGCTTTAATTCGTCACAAGTAGACAGTGCGATGAAAAAGCAAAATGAAATATTTAACACTTTTTCCTCAGCTCCACAGCATCTGTGCTGAGGTGAGAACTGAGGCTCCAAACTGGTTTATGTAAAAGCCTGCAGCAACCTAGTGAACAGAAGAGAGAGAGAGAGAGAGAGAGAGAGAGAGAGAGAGAGAGAGAGAGAGAGAAAACAAACAAGCAAAACGTTCAACGTTCCCACTTTGCAACAGCAGACTTATCGGTTTAGCAGCTCCCATCCTATTTGTGACCTCCTCACACGCCAGGGTTCCACGCTGATTTGTGCACCGCTGGACCATCATCCCTTCAGTTAAATGGCAAGAAAATAACAGCAACAAATAAGGCAAAAGGAAACAACATATTGCAGTTTTGGAAAATGATTTTTTTTTTCCAGGACTGAACAGGAGCAGCCCCCAAGTGGTGGTTGGAAAGCAGCTATCGACTATCCTGGAGCTTTCACGTAGCACAGATTTACATATGGAAAAATGGCAAAATGAGATAAGCGCCAAGCAGTTGTTGAGACTAGCTTGAAAAAAGATTCCATGTGTCTGCCTATATTTCAAGACTAAATGCATACAATTTATTATTGATTTTTTTCCCCCTACAATTCTACAATTTTACAATTTCTCAGATTTAAATCATGTATTACCTCATCCGAAAGTGTTGGTGTGGGTGTATGCTTATAGGCTGTTGTTAATTTATGCATTTAATGTAGGCGGTACATTTCTTCAGGTGATGTTGTTCCTTACCATAAGTTACGTTTTTGCTTGGATCTCTATGACATACACCAATCAGCCTCAACATTAATACCAAGAAACACATAAACTGTATAGCAGTAAACTAGTGACAGGATTGTAAGCATCCAAGGCTCATCGATGCTTGTGGGAAGCTAAAGTCTGATCTGATCACACAGAACAGCCAATGTAGCACAAATTGTTGAAAAAAGTTGATGCTGACCGTGATAGAAAGGTATCAGAACGCCCAGTGCATAACAGGCTGCTGCTTATCGGGCTCAGCTGGCAAAGAGTTTAAGGTTGTTGATTGGGCCTTAAAATTCCCCAGATCTCAATCTTGGAATGCGCCAGACAACCAAGTCTGATTCATGCCAGTAGGTTGACTGCCTATACTAAATAACCTCTTGGTGCAAAACAGTGTGAGTGTGTGCACAGTGTTTCCTTAACGGACTGGCATCCCATCTAATAGGCTCTGGTTACTGCTTACTGAAGAGAACATTAAAATAGAGGGAACCTTAAAAAAAAAATTATTACAGTATTCGCAGGATTTGTTTCTGCTTACAAAACAGATGTGCTAAAAGCAACACTTGCCATGTGCCATTATTCTGTTTCTTATATTTAACACAAATGTCAAATCAGTTATGTATTATTAAATATATCATTTGTGTTCTTTGGGCTAAACATGTTAGAAATTCTATTCATACACTTCAATTCAGCTGCCAATATATTAGGAACACCTGTACCCTTGCACGTTTAAGCAATTAACTAAATAAATAATCAATCAGATACACATCTGGAGCTTCAGTAAATGTCTGCATGAAACATCAGAGTTGGGGGAAAAACGCGATGATTTGTGGTGGTATGCTGAAACTTCCACACACAACAATCACCAAAGAGAAAAACACCCAGTCAGCTGAAGTCTAGAGCCTGGAAATGCCTTGTTGATTAGAAAGGTCAGAACAGAATGGTAAGTCTTGTTTGTACTGACAAGAAGGCAAGAGAAACTCAAATAATCACTCATTTCAACTGTGGTGAGCAGAAAAGCATCTGAGGACACAAAGCAGAAGACCACATTGGGGTCTACTCCTGTAAGCCAAGTAGAGCAATCTGATGACGTTTTACGATGAGCACAGAACCACTGAAACTGCACAGCTGAACTGAGAGCAGGCATTAAAACTTCTGATAACATTTTGGTTGACGTTCATGTCTCACTCCTTCGCTCGGAGTTAAATTATGACAGTATCCGTCAGTGCGTTTCTGTACGTGTGTATGTAATTGAGAGATTTACCTGTGGTTGGGACGGTAACCATTTTTTATCACTTCTGCAATCATGCAGGCATTAAATCAAGTTTGCCGCTGCATCCTCCCTTCAGTTCAGAACTATAAAATGGATTAATGAGATCTTTAAAAAAAAAAAGATCTCTCTCACAAACACTTACACAATACTGAGGGGACTTCTTAACTTTGAACTTTTTTCATGCTAAATTTCCAACCTGGGTTATTTGCAAAAATATATGTATCTATGGAGTGTTCTGACCTAGCTCGTTTGTTTTAGCCAATCACTGGCCATTTCATTATTACTGGGTTGGGGTCAGAACCGCCTTAATTCTTCGGGCATAAATTCAAAAAGATGCTGGAATCACTCCTAAAGGATTTTGGTCCATACTGACATTACAGCATTATGCAGTTGCTGCAGATTTGTCAGTTGCACGTCCATGATTCCCCCATATCCCAAAGCTGGATTGATATTGGATTGAGATGTGGTGACTGTGGAGCCCACTTGAGTACAGTCAACTCACTGACATGTTCAAGAAACCAGTTTGAAATCATTTTAGCTTCATTGGCATTTTGTGGTCATAAAGGGATGAACACGGTCAGCAACAATACTCATGTAGACTTTGGCACTTAAATGATGCTCAATTGGTACCAAGGGGCCAAAATGTGTGCCAAGAAAACATCCTCTACACCATTACACCAGCGCCGCCAGCCTGAACCATTGATACCAGGCAGGATGGATCCATGCTTTAATGATATTTACAACAAATCCTGACCATCTGTATGTTGCAGCAGTGGTCTTCTGGTGTGGTCTTCTGCTTCAAGGTTGTGCATTTAGAGATGTTCTTCAGCATACCTCATTCGTAACAAAATATTATTTGAGTTACTGTTGCCTTTCTATCAGCTCGAACCAGTCTGGCCAATTTTTCTTAGACCTCTGGCATCAACAAGGCATTTTCACCCAACAACTGCTGCTCCTTTTAAAGTTAAACTATAATGGTAAAATCACATTCTAAACAGCAGTACATTCCGTGTTTAGGTACAGTTGACTTTCTTATTTGACTTGAACGAGTCAGTACATCGTTCCACATTTTCAAGCGGACTCAAGCATGGTACGCCGACCTGTGCCTGGCCACAGTACACAAATGCACTGGACTTTGAGGTCAAGTTCACTAGGACCCATTCTTAGTCATTAATGTGAATGCACTCTTAAACAGATGTTTTTGTTTGTTTCTTTGTTTGTTTGTTTTTAAATATGGACAAAATCTGAACACGATTTCACAATGACAAATTCATAATGATTCACACAGCTGTGTTTTCATGAAATGAGTCAGGGGAACATTTCACCTTTGTTCATGCAAAAACCCAACCACATTGACGACCTTTGTTCACCATCGTGCTAATGTGCTAACCCTTCATGCACACTAATACAATGTTTATTATAGGTATAGGTCTTTGGTAAAGTGGTTATCATTGGGTTACATTAATGGTAAATGATGTGTTCTTGTGTTTGACTGAACTATATTAAAAAACCAACCAGACTACGAAATGAACAGCATGTTTCGCTACTCAGGCCCATGTGTGTGAAACTGATTTGTCTGCCATTAAAAATATGTTTGAATTCAATTGCATACAAATGAGTGTTTGGATTGTTTAATAGCTTTATTTTGTGTACAGAAGCAAAGAGTTAAATAATAGCACAAAAGTCCCCATTTGATGGTAACAGCTTTGGTGTTTTGACAGTTGGAAACAGAATCCCATCACACCTCCTAGGCAGTACTATGAGTGTGTGTGTGTGTGTGTGTGTGTGTGTGTGTGTGTGTGTGTGTGTGTGTGTGTGTGGGTGAGTAGAGGACAGCATCATAAATCTGCCACTGAAAGCACTTAAGGCACAACTTCCCCCAAGTGGATACACACACATGGTCACACACACACATCACACACACACACAAAAAAAAAAAAAAAAAAAAAAAACCCTGCACACATGCACGCACACACGTACATGCGTAAATATATACCCTATTAAAGGTGAATCATGAAGCAAAGTGAGAACACCACAAATAAAACGTTCATGTAAACACTCAGCGGGTTTATTAGTTTCATATGTGTATTTCATTATCTGGCAATTTAATGCACAAGCAGGATTTATTCTCTATGTCCTATATATTTGCACAAACTCAGCCTGGATTTGCCTGGTTTGTATTAGTACATCCGAGTCTCTGTGAAACCCCTCTTCCACATTCCAGTTTGATTCGGTACAGAAAGCACATTTTTTAAAATGATACTGTACAAATGTTTATTATAACTAAAACTATGCACTCCAAAACCACCAAGCTGCACGAAAGCAGACACACTTCCTGATTTTGCCAAGCGACACCCCCCCTCTCTGCATCTTCAAGACTACAGCATTTTGACAAACCGCTTCAGTGCATTGTGGGATTTCAGAGGCGTATTGCATGTTACAACTATATGTACACTTGAAAATTTTTAACATTCAGACACTGATCATCTTTATCCTAAATGGTTTGACGAGCATGAAAACGATGTGAATTATCACATACTGTGGCCTGCATGATCACTAAACGTCAACCCAATTTATCATTGACTAAAGTGGGATGCATATATGACTTACACAGTTTACAGATGTTTCGGTCACACTGGCACATACTACACTTAACGTACAGGGACTGTAAGGTTACTTGATTCAAACGCTGGCCTGATGAACGACAGCTGAGCAAATCTTGGTCATGAGCAAAATGACTCACTGACTCAAAGCGCATAGGTAAGTTTTATCAAGTTTTATTTAGTTTATAAATGATAAATACCATAACAATATTTGGTATAAAAATAATTTTTCTGAAAGAGAGATTATGAACTTTCTGATGAAACTTTCATGTATGTTATCATGTTTTAAGTAAATCTGTACTGTCAATCCATACCTGCTATCCATTTTCACCCAGATGAGGATGGGTTCCCTGTTGAGTCCGGTTCCTCTCAAGGTTTCTTCCTATTGCCATCTCGGGGAGTTTTTCCTTGCCACAGTCACCCTCGGCCTCCTCAACAGGGAAAGTCTGATCATTTTGATTTACAGTGATGGCTTGGCATACTAATTTAATCCATTCCAGAGTCAAGCGCTTAAGATGAAATTTCGTATTCTAAGACGTATTTGCCCATAGAAAATAATGTAAATGCAGATAATCCGTTCCGGCCACCAAAAAATATGACTAATATTACCAATTTCCAACACTATAATCGTATTTCTGCATATAAAAACAATCAAAACATGTAAATGAAGTAAAATATAGTACAATATAAAATAAATAGACATTAAACCTCATTTTACCTTAATTAATTTCCCTAATTCTTGCTAAAATCCTTGGAAACCCATGGTGGTATGTCTTTACTAAATCTTGCACAAAATACAAAAAAAAAAAAACACACACACACACACAAAAGCTTCACTTGGCTTTCCACTGATGCAGACAAGTTTTGATCGTCTCTTTGACATACCCGCAACTTAGCCGGCGCTTGGTTCGGCTCGATTTGCCAAAAATGCTTCACATGCTGAGGAAAATTTCTTGCACAACTCCTGTTCTTGTAACGAAAATCATGAGGCGGGGTGTTTTCAGACCGAGATACCACTGTATACGTATTTCCTCACACTTTTCAAAGTCATTTCGATAATTTTCTGCTTCGTGACAATAACCATTATTAAAAGCGGCATATAAATAAAACTGAATTGAACTGAAATTGAATTACGAATAACGGTTTAGACTGGTGAAAGCTTCAACAGCAACTGAGTGAAACTCATGACTCAGTGAAGGAATGCCAATGAACAACACTGAATCATTCACCTCAGTGACTCTTCAAAATGTCTAGTTCCACCTCTGCAGTACGAGGTACCAAAGAACAGTATGTGCACAGACATACCGAAGCTGGGCTGGTGGCTTCACACCTTCCTTTTATATATTACTAACCTGTGTGTGTACTGTTGGGTTTATTATGTAGTGTATGTGCATGCTACATAGTGTATAACAATTTTGTAAAGCATTAGTGTTACCAGTTACCAACCAAGGTTTTGTGTGTTTTATTGTATTTTATTAACATAAACTACTGAAAGAAAGAAAGAAAGAAAGAAAGAAAGAAAGAAAGAAAGAAAGAAAGAAAGAAAGAGGCACATGGAAAAACACAAGAAAAAAAATGAAAAAGAAGCAGACAGCAGTTCACATGAAAACATATCTTTTAACCAAGCCTTCCGCTTAGCCTGTCGAGGAAGAACAAGCCAGTGTCTCCGCCTGTCAGTGGATTGGGACGAGGCCTGTCTGTACCCGTCCCAGCCCCAACCCCTGCTGCACACCTGGGCCTCCGTTTCCCTTTGAGGTGGGTCCCAGACACGACCTAGCATGCCTCTGTGTGTGTGTGTGTGTGTGTGTGTGTGTGTGTGTGTGTGTGTGTGTGTGTGTGTGTGTGTGTGTGTGTAGATTGGAAGAGACACACACATTGGGAGGTCTGAGTGAAAAGGGAGTTCCCCCATTCAAGGTAAGCATAAACAGCAGAAACTGTACAGACATGATTTCATTCATACCAAAAAAAAAAAAAAAATCCTAAGCGATGAGTAAACTAGTGTTTGTGTGCTGTTAGTGTTTCCAGTCTGCAGTCTGCATCGCGGCGGACAGCGAGGCAGGGAGAATCCGTGGCACTGCTGTAGGACTGGAGAATAATTAGTGTAAGAATTAAAAAAGGAGCATCTGAGACTCAAGCTGGACCTCTAGTGTTCCTCACAAAAACAGGGCGAAAGTTTCTCCCTCTCTGCAGGCCCCTCCTGGTGGGAGTGGTAACATCCCCCTCCTCGTGTCACACTTCAAAGAGGAGACTGAGCTCCCCCTGCATTCATCTGAGGCTAACAGCTTAACCACCCGCTTCAAACAGCGTCTCCACGCCCTCGGAGGAGAACACGCTCTCTCTCTCTCTCTCTCTCTCTCTCTCGCTCAAACACATACACACATATACATACACACCCAAACATTTGAAATAGATAGATAGATAGATAGATAGATAGATAGATAGATAGATAGATAGATAGATAGATAGATAGATAGATAGAGGTCATATAACATATGCGATCTGCACATTATAGGAGTTCCTAGGTGGCCAGTGTTTCAAACGTGAACCAGCCATTCCCACCGTTTTCTACCATGAAGGAATCCATGCACTACGGATAAGTGCATTACTGTAGCAGGGGATTATTTAAAGAAATAAAGGTAGTTTTTACTCTTATAACTGTGTTCTGTTATTCTGCACAATCAAAAATACAACTTTCACTTGAACATCCCTCATGCGTATGTAAACATATACACCAATCAGTCTTAACATTTATGACCACCCATTTAATATTGAGTAGGTCCCACTTTGTACAACCAAAATACACTGTGCGTTTTGACACCCTTCTATCAGAACCAGCATTAACCTTTTGACCAATCTGAGCTACACTAGCTTCTACTGGACCAGCGGGTCAGCCATCACTCACCACCCGCATCAGTGAGCCTTGGCTGCCCATCACCCTGTCACTGGATCACTAGTTTTCCTTCACTGGACAACTTTTGCCACGCCCTGATCACTGCAGACCAGGAACGTCCCACAAGAGTTGCGCTGACCCAGTCATCAAGCCATCACAATTTGTCCCATATCAAAGTAACAACAGTCTGGAGGTGGGTGAGCAATTATGCAGCAATTTCTTTTTTCAATTTATTTGATTTATTAGCAAACTTATTTTCCTGAAGTTGATGTGTTGGAAGCAGAAAAATGTTTTGATGATGCTGAATGCTGAGTGGTTGGAACAGACAAGAGGGGAAATGAGGTTGCTGCTGTGGCTGTAGGGCTGAAACGATTCCTCGAGTAACTCGATTACAAAAAATGATCGAGGCAAAATCTTCTGCCTCGAAGCTTCTTTTAATTAATTTTAAAAGCTTGCGTTATGTTTTTGCAATTATTTGTTTGCCGTGACATAGCGCGCTTCCGGATGCAAGCCGCCAGTAAACCCCGCTGAAGAAGAAGCGCTTACGTCACCCACAAAGCGGAAGGAGACGCAAACAGTTGGCACTGTATTGATGTGAGGGAGCGTTCTGTTGCGGGCTGTAAAATGGAAGGGAGCGCTAAAAATATATTACAATTTATTTTAAAGTGGGCCTTAGTTTTTTTTGATACTTAAAGTCATTTGAAATACCCTTTGTTTAGTTTTTGCCTCTGAGAAAAGGCTTTAAAATAAGAATGTATGGCACTGTAATGCACTTAATTCATCTCGGTCAACTTTAAGCTATTCCTTGTATTGTGAATAATGACAATGTTTATTTCTGATCAAATGCTGTATGCATTAAAAAAAAAGTTGAAAAACTTTCTAAAAAGAAAACCAATTATATATA
>QMIH01000053.1:412050-477612 GCA_003987875.1 Clarias batrachus
ACATATTAACATATCTAATATGGTCCAGTATGCCTGTAATATAATTCCAGTAAAATGTACTAACATATCTTATATGGTCCAGTATGCCTGTACTATAGAATACCAGTGAAATGTACTAACATATACAGTATAATATGGTCCAGTATGCCTGTACTATACCATACCAGCAGTACATTCACATTTAGGCATTTGGCAGACACCCTTATCCAGAGTGACTTACTTTTTTTGTAATCTCATTACACACCTAAGCAGCTGAGGATTAAGGGCCGTGTTCAAGGGCCCAACAGGGACAATTTGGTGGTCATGGGATTTGAACCTGGGACCTTCCCAACTGTAGTCCAATGCCCTAGCCAATGAGCTACCCCTGTATGTACTAACATATCTAATATGGTCCAGTATGCCTGTACTGTAGCATACCAGTAGTACGTACTAACAAATCTAATATGATCCAGTATGCCAGTACTATAGCCTTAATAGGTACTGTGGTGCTAAAAACAAATACCATGGTATTCACCAACATATGGTGGTATACACATTGGTTACTATGGTACTCATTAAAGTATCCTGGAAGTCCTGCAGTGTTGTCCATGGTAACGTCTGAAGTACTACAGTAATACTTAATAGTGTTAGATTATAGTTTGTCCTATAAGGATATTAACTCAATGTGTCTATTTACTCAGTTGAAGAGAAAACATAACTCTAGGGAAACATTTTGTTGGCTTTTGTCTTGTGTTAACCAGCTAAATTGTAACTAGTGACTTTCTTGCCATATTATTTGTACCTTCACGGCACTTTTTTATGTCATTTTCCTCCCAAATGTGATGCTGTTATTGTTCCCCTTATATTTTACCACCTACGATGTGACTTCGCAAGCTGTGAACTGTGACCCACATGCCATCGGAGAATTCACACACAGGGTTAATGTGCGGAGAAACAAATCTGTGTTGTGATCACAAGAGGGTCTGTGAAACGTTTTTTTTTTTTTTTTTTCATGCTGAAAGCCATCTCAAGCTTCAAAAAGTTCTCTCGTACAGTTAGGCATTCAGTATCGTGGCCCTGTTTTTCAAAAGTTGGTAGGCATGTTTCTGCTGAAGTATATTTTATAAAGTAAAAATGTGTTAAACAATAGAACGCTCTATTGTCAAATCTAGATGAGTTCGGTTTGACACGGCGATCTTGATCTTACTCGCGCAAAACCGAAGAAGCTGATTTTCTTGTTGGTAAAACAGCCTTTTCTTGCATATGCAGGCAAATCTAAAGTCAGCGAATAAAGTCAGAGGAGCTGCAGTGCTACAAAATGTGGACTACAGGAAAGCAGTTGGAAAGTACCTGCTCCCTCCCAGCGTCCACCCCCTCTTCGTGAGCACGAGCATGTGGGTTTTATTAACGCTCGCTGCAGTGTTTGTTTATGGAGTGCTCTCTCTCTCTCACTCGCTCGCTCGCTCTCTCTCAGGCCCCCTTTCTAGAATTCCGGGTGTTCCAGCTTTCCCAAACATGCTTCAGGAATTCTGTGACCAGATTCTGAAGAAGAAAAAAAAAAGAAAAGAAAAAAAAAAGAAAAGAAAAAAAAACTTGGCCACACTGTCTCTCTCCATCAAATATGAAAATAGGATTTTCCATTCAGCATTGCAGTCTGAACAATTTTTCCAAAAAGAAGAAACACTGGCTGATAAACTAATTGTGCATATGAAACAGCTGTTCGCTTTGTTTTGTTTTTTTTTTTTCAACTCTTTCGTTATTAATTCGATCGGATTACAAACCCACAAACAGGAAATGCCTCTTTTGCTCTGGATTCTCTAATGACCATTTACTAGCAATAGCAAAATAGTACACATATTAAATTAAAAGATTTAAATACTTTAAAATATATATATATATGATTCGCTAGGAAAGACGGAGGCTGTAAACTGAGTGCTGGTCTGTTCCCCTTTTTATATTAAGCATACAAAGATGTACGAGCGTGTGGCTCCTGCTCGTGTGTTCCTCCACTGTGTCTCTCTCTCTCTCTCTCTCTCTCTCTCTCTCCTGGCTGGAGTTGTACGGCTTGGATTTTCTTTGCGAGGGTGACAAAGTGGACACCAGCAGAGGGAGTGCATTAAAAACAGGATTGTATACACAACGCGCTCGCCGTTTCCTGACCTGTTTCCTCAGCGCGCGGACACTCCCTGCAGCTAAGCGGGAAGCGCGCTAGCGAATCACGACTAGAGCTCGGCGCATTTCTCCTCGCTCTGTGAATAGTGGCACTGACAAATAATTACAGGCCTGTGCTTCACAACATCCTGAAGTAATCTATCTGAATGAAGCTTATGTGAAAACCATCTTCATTTAGCCTCCCTACAATGTTTTTTCGAAAGCACACGTTAGCAGTATCCCTTGCAGCCTACACACAGGCCGTCCATTCTGTAAATGTCAGACAGAGAATGAGTAGGGAAGCTGATGAAAAGCGTTTGTTTTTGTTTTTTTAATACTTTTTTTCCATTTTAATCTGAACGTGCCATTAAGCATGCTTTGATTTTCTAGTACTATTTCAAGTGAACGGTTTGAGCTAATACATGCAGTGAGCTTTAATGCAAAAAAAAAAAAAAAAGGAGGGCATTAAACCGGAAACCACATGTGTGGGGAGGAAGGGAGGTGGGGTGCGAGGGCTACGTTCTAATCATATCCTGCCATATGTAAAGTTGGATAATAAAATGTATTCTTTTTATAAACTATGCTAATTATTATAATATAACTACTTTCATTCTTGCTATGGAGGTGCTGGACAGTTCGGTAAATCTCACAAGTTTGTCTTTATTTCTCCACAATGTGTGGACCCAGCTAGCTAACTGTTCCAGGGTTGAATCTCAAATAGCGTCAAATGGAAAGCTAGTGCGCTACGTAGGGTGTAGAATCCCTGGTTCCACACACCAAGTAGTGCCTTATTCAAGGGTTAGAGAGGGATTTGGGATTCTGACTTTGTATGTAGGTTGAATAATGCGGTGAGCTGGGTCATAAGCCTGTCGGTGCACTCACGTTAACTAGCAGTAATAAACGGCCGAAAGACAACATAGAGGCAATTCAGGATGACTTTAAATAAATAAATAAAAACTCATTTATTATCAGATGTGCTGAAAAGTTTTGAATGTGGGTTTTGGCAGCCAGCTCCCGTCTTTCCGGGACATGCGTACCGCCACTGAATCCGTCCAGGCCTACTTACACCTTGTATTCTGTTTGGAAAGTATCCATTAGGTGTCCACAGAATTATGTTCCTTATGATGCTGAAATATTTTGAAATACAGATTTGGATGTCAAATATCATAAAATTCATTACTTACTAGTAGAATAAACTATTCATAAAGCAATGTGGAAGATTACACAGTGGTCAGTTCTAGTCCACCACCAGTGACATTTGAGTGCCGGATGTCTCCGCTTGCCTGTGTTCCCGACATAAGATTCTACCCTTAATATAGATTTGTTGCATTGAAAGCATTACTACGCTTATCACAGGCTGTCCATGGTTTACATGGCAATGGTAACACGCTCCACTCTATCTAGCTGTGGCTTCTCTAGGAACTATTTTCAATAACAGAAAAAACTAAATGTTTGGCTCTCACAAGTGTCTGAAATGTCACTCGCTCAATATTAATTTCTTATTAATATAACTGCTGTACAAAAGCAATATCACACACACACAAAAAAACGTGATAGCCTGCAGTCGCATCACCGCCATGCGGATATTCGGATTCTTTCGGCTCATGCAACATGACTTCTCGTCTGCCACTTATGGTTCACTATTTAGTACAGAAGTACATAGTTTATGACCTCATGTAATATGGAGCCCGCGAGGACAGTATGCTGTGTAGGATATGAAAAATCTATTTCTACATTTCCACATACGTATGCACATGTGTATAAACATTCCCTTACCAACTTGAACATTTAAACTCTATATCCATATCATGATTTGGACTTTCATGTTCAAATTTGTCAAAATTCTTCTCATGAACTACATATACAACCATTGTGTTGTTTTAATCCTACCAGGTGCACCGTGCAAACCTGTAGACTGTACTTTGGATAGTTACAGAACTAATTCGTTAGCTTTGGCACTAGATAAGTAATGCACTAGTTTGGGGGGGGAAAAAATAAATTTTAATCATAATTTCTAAAACATTCTAAATAAAAATGTATATACTCCACAATTTTGAGTCAAACTGCGTAAAGAAACACTTAATTTTTGTATTTTATTTTACCAGAAATAGATTAGGATTTATTGATTGATTGATTGATTAATTTATGTCATTGACTCGAATCATTTTAAATCAGTAAACGGTTTGTTCAGATTCATTCTTAGTTCCACAGTTTGGTGAAATGTTTAAGATGACCATGAAACCATAAAAAAATAATAAAATAAACACACACACACTACTTATACATACTTACTATATATATAATACTGCTATTTTATAACATGCTCGTACGTCTGTGATTATAAAAAGCTTAATGTGATCAGAGGTTTTTGTCTGTAGGTGCTTGTCATGTTGGCATACATACCACTGTAAATACAACAAAGAACATATTACAGAAACCTACGTACAATTAGTTTGATAATTGAAGAATGACTCACTACTCACCTCACTGAAAAAAAACAATAATAATAATAATAATAATTTGTGAACAAAATATATCTAAAACCCATCATGTCAGTTACTATGAATCTTTTACTTTTGGTTACATACAACACTGTGTGGTTTGTAAAGGTTAAAGCATTTTGGTTTGGGGTAATATATATGGTGAACCCCAAGAGATCGAAAGTATTGGGACACATGACTGTCTGTTTCTTGGTGCCTTTTAATAATTCTGAATGTTGTCTCTTGGTTTTGGATTGAAGACCGGTCCTCTCCGCTTAAAAGGGATGAACCAAAATGAAGACCAGAGAGATGTATATGGGAGAAACGCTGACAAAAGTGGGAAAATCCAATCAGAGCCCATGCATAAGCACCGGGTTTACTAGACACAACAATTTGGAATGTCCTGGGGGTAAAAAAGGAGACGTTAGTTGTGTATGGACAACCAGAGATAAAACAACACAAGTAGATGACAGAAGAATTGTGAGCTGTGAAGTAAAAACAACGAAATCAACAGTCAGTGACATCACCGACATCGCCCAAAGAGAAGGCATGAAGTTATCGCGGCCCTCCGTGCAGCGAAGTAGAGAAGTCTTCGAAAGCAGAAACATGGTGGGCGCACTAATCTTGATTTATGATGTAACTCATGATGGCAGCAGCAGAATGAATTCCGAAGTCTAGAGAAACATTTTGTCTATCAATTCACAGAGAAATGCATTTAATCTAATCGGGAGAACGTTCATCATGCATCATCAAGGTAATGATCTGAAACACACTGCCAAAACAAGTAAGGATCAAGAAAGGGGAAAAAGTGGAACGTTTTAGACTGGCCCAGTCAATCACGAGACCTTAACCTGATTGAGCATGAATTTCATCTTCTGAAGAGGAGACTCAAGGGAGAAACCTTCCCCCCCCAAAAGATACTGTAGCACAAGCCTGGAAAAAGCATCATAAGAGAATAAAGCAACAGTTTGGTGATCACTGTATTGATGCGGTTAGTGCAAGCATGGAGTAAACAAGTGTTTACTCAGTCATGAGACTGGCGGGCAAGGTGGCTTAGTGGTCATCTAGCACCTCCAGGTTCCCTGTTTGATTTTGCATGTTCTCCCTGTGCATGGTGGGTTTCCTCGGAGTACTCTGGTTTCCTCCCACAGTCCAAAGACATGCAGATTAGGTGAACTGTCGTTCCCATATAGCCTTTCGTGTGTGTATGTGTGATGGATTGCACCCCGTCCAGGATGTACCCCACCTCATGCCCTATGAGACACTCCAGGTCCCCTGCGACACTGTATAGAGGATAAAGCGGTATAGACAATGAGCAAGTGAGACTATAAGACTATCTTTTCCTATACTTATGATCACCTAAAAAGTGGGAGAACGTTTTGTGTTTATTCTAACGTATAGTCTCATAGTGTGTCAAACCGAAATTTGGATAGATTACTATCAGCTTTCTTGGACATAGCTATATAGTTATGGTGCTGTTGTGTTCTAGAGACATACAATCACTAAGATGCAGTTTAGATGTATCCAGTCATTTACAACTGTTATTCTGTAAGCCAGTATTTCCATATACTGTAGTATCAGTAGCGTGTTTTAAACCATTCGGGATGTGGCTATAAAATCAGGTATCGTGAAGTCAACCATTCATGATTCCTTACTATTTTGGCACTCTAGAGGTACGCGTTATAGCATGCTTTCAGCGCCGTCAGAAGTGCAATACTGCTTTGTGTAATGATAAACCCCTGAAATACGCAAATGACGCGTTTTTACCTCACAAAATAGCGTTTGAGGAGACGTTTATCTTTTCCTCCGGTCGGCATAAATTAAACTAAGCCATGCTGCGTGTGGGCGAGCCTGAGCGCTCGGTGTTGAACACGGGGGAAGAAAAGGCGCTAAGTGAAGAAGAAGCAGGAGCACGGAAGGATTTGAGAGAGGACAAAGTGAACGATGACGTAAGCACACAAGGATTTGAGAGAGTTTGTTCTCACAACAATGTGGTGTGTGAAGTGTCTGGATAAACATGGTTTTTTTTCATTCAGGACTTAATATTGAGAAATTGAACATTTTAGAATATAGGTATTTTTAAATAAAATATTAAGTATCGCTTTACGCATCAAAGTCATTTTGGCAAATACAATAATCAGAATTATCTTATAGCAATAAGACAAAAAAAGCATGCATTCATTAGTTATAGTATTTTTATTGGTAGTATACTGTAGATACCATAAGCTATGATCTTGCACATTTACACAGTACAGAAACTAGAATATTTTAATCAAAATGACCATAAATATATTTTATTAAATACTTTTATTCACGATTATTAATTTCACTTTAAGGATATATATGTTATATAGCATACTGATGAATAAGAAATGATGATCTAGTATATAACCTACCTGAAATTATATCATAATTTAAAAAGTTCTAAAAAGAATATTTGGCTAGGCTTTAAACATAATGCTCTGCAGACGGTGTGTGTGTGTGCGCGCGTGTTTATGAGAGAGATACAGCTCCCCCTTTCTTCCATTCTCCATATCTCTACTAATTATCCCCAACCCCCCTCCCCCAATACACACATGCGCACACGCACAACCACACTCCCACATACACACATGCACGTGCACCGACCGACGCAGAGCCCATGGTATGCAGATGAGTCTCGACAGGTCACAGGAAGTCGAGATTCCAGATAAAGCCCCAAGAAGGAAACTGAAGAGAGAGCAGAGGAAGAAGAACAGAGAGGCAGACCACGACCAATATTATGCATTGGCAACAACTCAATGTCAGTTGTTTAGATTTTAATTCTAAATCTATGAATTACAAATAATGTCGCTGGACAGTACCCGCACATACAGGTGTTCTGCTGAAAAATTTCTGCTTCTGATGTTGCTTTTGTAAAAGCAGTGACAGAACTGAACATCGTGCTTTCAGGTTTCGTCAATTAACATAAAGTGACACGGTCGCCAACATACCAAAGATATTTCCGCCCGCTGACGTTGAATTCGCTAATCAGACAAAGTGTTGATTCATTTTCTATAACAAGAGCTTTGACGAAAAGAAGTGCATTAAAATCACTGGACTGTATGAACATGTATCTAAAAGAACACACAACTTCTATGTTCTACCACACATAACCAAACTAATAATAAACAGATGTATGTTGTTATCTAATAAAAGCAGGCAGTTGATGATATGGTGAAACTTTCTGTATTCAGACATTTATTTAACGTCTCGGGTGTCAGCTGGTTGTAACGGCGAGGAAGATTTCCACCACTAGTCTTTCCAGTTTCTCAGTAACAGAACAAGCAGCATTTTATTTCTCAGTCAGTACTTGCTAGTGGGAGAACAAGTGTTTAAAGCTGCTGTAACATAGCTTAAATGATGACAGGAACTAACTTGTTTCTCCATTTCATAACTTTAAACAACTATATACAGCTAAAATAATTAAAATAATAGCAGATTCTTAAACATTTAAGAAATGAGGCGACAATAGCTTCAGCAGTTTAGGCTATAGGTTGCTGCCTTTCCCATCGAAAGATCAGGGGTTCGAGCCCCATCACCGTCAAGTCACCACGGTTGAGCCCTTAAGCAAGGTCCTTAATCCTATCTGCTCCAGGGGCGCTGTATACTCTGACCCCAGCTTCCTAATTGGAATATGCAAAAATTTAATACAGTACTCTATAATACAAAAAAAGGGTAATTCTACTAAACTACTAGAGGAATAAACTGCTATGAAAAGGAAAAAAATCCCTTTTTGGAAGTAACAGCCCTGGGTTTCACACTGGGCTCCATCACTTGACCCTGTAATGTGATGTCACACCCCTTCATGATTTTGTTACAACAGCCTCATAAATAAGCTCTATACAGAACTTGTGGATAGGCAGTACTTAAGATATTCTTCAGAAAAATAACGAGTCCTCCACCTGACTGACTGTGTGTCAATGTGGCTGCTGCAAGCGTGTGGGTTGAAGACAGTTACAATACAAAGCAAATGAAGGAAAAAAGACTGCTGTGATACCAAGTTTAAAAAAGAAAATCTGATCAAAGTTCAAGAGAAATAACATCTGTGGATCCCTAAGACTATTTTATGCAGATGTGGACATGACCCTAAGTGGGATCAGTGGAGGGTGGGGCTACATACAAATTATGTTTCCTGATATACCTAGTAAAAACAAAGCAGACACAAAATAATAATAAAATAATCGTACTAAATTAATGACGTGTGAAAGGCTATGGCGGCACAGTGGCGCATTGGTTAACACTATGGCCTCGAACGTCCAGGCTCGGAGTTCCCACATCGAGTCTGTGTGCAGGGAGTATGCACATGTTTGGTGGGTTTCCTCCAGGTACTCCGGTTGCCCCCCCCCCCACAGTCCAAAGACATGCAGATTAAGCTAAATGTCGTTCCCAAATTCACCGTAGTGTGTGAATCAGTTGTGAATGAGTTCTTTAAGTGTTTCTTTAAGTGTAACATAAGGTTCCCAGACATTTTACATAAGTTATAACATAATTGACAAAACGTTTCAAATAATTGTTTTAGTCTTATTTAAAAAGGACAGTTCTCAATGTAAGGTCCTCAGCCTTTGTTTAAGCTCAACATCATCTCACCCAACAGCACATAATGTGAGCTTTCTAACAGACTTCTTTCTCAAACGCCATGTTTTTTTTCCCCTCCTCTTTAGGATTTTCCGACACACTCTGGAAAAACGGGCCGCTTTCCGACCAGATCACTTTACGGGAAGGGCGCCGCGCGCAGAGATACGATCGTTTCTATGGAAACCAGCCTTCCCTGACGAGAACAGGGACATGGAGGTCAAGACGAGCGGTTGCCTTAGAAACCGCGCGCACGTCTCTCGTGTGCATCAAAAACACCTCCCCCTTTCAGAATCGGGACGCCTCGCTGTGTGGAGGTCGGCGCCTGTGATTGGCTGGAATGCGGTGGCTGGGATCGGAAACCGCCCTCTACGCCTAGCTCGAGCTCTTAAAGGGGAAATAAAAAACAGGCTGTAATTTGAGGGGCTGAAAAAAAAAAAATCGTGTGTCGAATCGTGAAACCTGTTTACATAATAAACAAAAACAAGCAGACGAGTGAAAAGTTGTAATATCTATTTGACAAGAGCAATGTAGTTAATTAATTAATTGGTTACGAAGCAAATAAAAATATATAATATTTATGTATATATACTAATGCGTATCTTGTCTAACCGAATTATCCAGATTAATTCTCTAAAAATCCTGCAGACCTGTAACAATAAATGCAGGTCATTAACACGTGTGCTTTACTCCTGGAATTCACACGGCGAAAAAAAAAAAAAAGAAGAAGAAGAAGAAAAAGACACAACGACATGTAGTGTGTGCATGTCTGTCTCCATGTTATCCGAGTGCAGCTTACCGTGCAGAGCCGCACCACCGCGCCACAGCTCACTCTTAATCAAGCTCATCTGACCCCGACACAATATCTATCTATCTATATCTATATACCCAAACAGATCAATGCACTTGCCTCACGGATTTTCTCGAGAGATGTAGCCGGTTTACATTTCTATAGAGCGCCTAGTCGAGCACGCCATGTTTGTCTGGTCAGAGGAGGGCTACTGCGCTCCTGGACGTATGGTGGCGTCCGATATGAGGCTAGCGATTTATGTTCAACTTGATTACTTTGCCTTTAAGTTCACAAGGCATCCATCTGGCAGGCAGACGAAGCTCCGCCCTGATGTTTCACCCAGCGGTCCTCCTGCCACCGCAGTGTCCGGACCGAATCACTCACACTGCAACTCCCACAATGCCCTCCTGATCAAAGCCTCCGCCGCGTGAAGCGAGACCGAGCGGGCAATGTAGTCCTCATCATTCCTACTGACTGACAGGAGTTTAGACTTCTCAAAATGTTCATGCTTCCCAGTGCTCAGGTTCTGTTTAATACCATGTAAAAGATCATGTAATATAGGGTAACATCATTAAAAGTACCTATATACTCACAGGATATGACATGCTGTCTCAAATTTTGATGTTTAATGAATTTCTGTGAGAATCATTTTAGGAGCTTAAACCGAACCAGGAAGCTTTCCTGAATACAAGTTTCATGACTGCTTGCCACAAGGTTCCCGGAGGCACTTTCAAAAGTTACGCATCATACCTAAAGATCTTCTGGAAAATGTTTGCCTTCAGAGTGCATAGTAATGTTAAGGTTGAAATATTGTGATGTGCATTACAATGCAGAACGAATGATATATGAAGATATCTGAGACTACTGGGTTGTGCTTACACCTATTAGTGATATATATTAGTGATTTTTATGTTATGCATTGAATATTTAGTTAGCACTATTACAGAAGTAGGTCAGTGATTAAGCTGTTGGACTGCTGATTGGAAGGTCTCAGGTTCATACCCCAGCACCATCAAGTTACCACTGTTGTGCCCTTGATCGGCCCTTAACTCAGATGTTTAATGCTCTGGATAGGGGTGTAAATGTTGCTACACAGAGTCTGCAGTGGGGGCAAGGTACCCACAGTCCAAAGACATGCACTGTAGACAAATTTAATTTTTCAAATGACTCTTTTGTGATCAAGTTTGTGTGCGTGTGTATGCATGGGTACCTGTATTTAACAGAAGGTGGAATCCCCAGCAATGTAGTGGCCCTCAAACCGCAATGACCACTGATGTGAATTCATTTGTCGTTGCAGCCAAACATCACTTAGTAATGTTGGCTTGAATGGATGGATGAATGGAGACCTATAAAACATGGCAGGGCATAATGTTACAGGAAAATATTCAATGTTAATTACTCAAGGTGATATTGTTTTCCATCAACAAAGATATCCTTCCAAGTGTTTTATTCCTCAGCAGTTGGTCAGCTATTACAATTTTCTATTTAGCAAAATGAAGCAATGTGCACAATGTGGTAGAATGCATGTTAGTCCAGTCATCACGTACGCTATAGCAGCTATAGTATATACAGTTTTTACGTCAGCAGCCTCTCTTTTTGTCTATCTTGATGCTACTGTAAGCTTTGATTCCTAAAACTCCTTTTGTGGATATTAAAGAAAGATAGAATTCACTCTTGTGAATTAAATAGCAGCTAGAAATACCATCACAGTTGTTCTTATAGAAAATTAATTAACAGGGTTAAGAATTAGGAGGTACAGTGGCTTAGTGGTTATCAACCTATCTGGGTTCCAGGTTCGATAACTGCCTCGGTTCTGTGTGCATGGAGTTTGCACTTTCTTCCTGTGCGTGGTGAGTTTCCTCTGGGTACTCCGGGTTCCTCCCATAGTTATTATTAAATTAGGTTCATTGGCGTTCCCAAATTGCTTATGTGAATGAGCAGTGTGTATGTATTTGTGTGTGACCTGCGGTGGATTGGCACTCTGTCCAGGCTGTACCCCACTTCATGCCCCAAGTCTCCTGGGATAGGCCCAATCCCCCTTAGCAACCCCGTATACAGGACAAAGCGGTATAGACGCTGAGTGATTGAATGAGTCATGAATTCAGAATTTTAAAAAAAAAAAAATATATATATATATATATATATATATATAATATATGAAACACGTGCTAGTCAGTCTTTCAAAAAATTAAAACATATATTTCTATATCTTTTTTTTAAGCACCAGCTGATAAATCCTGATTCCATGTGGCACTGTAGGTCTGAATATTTGATTTGATTTGTGATGTTTATGTTGTATTCTGACTTTAATCATGCCAATTCACACAGAATGCATTTATAAATCATATTTTCAATGCATGTCACACTCAGCAGTACATTTTCCATTTTAACATGCATTTCAATTTACACCATCTGCGCCACGGGCATGTAAAACATAAGCTTGCACATTGTGCTGCGTTCGTTGCAGTCTTCTCTCCCTTTTTGCACGTTTAAGTGAAGCGTAAACTCCGCAGAACTCCGCTGGTAGCACAGAGTCACACATTCTATACTCTGTCAAAGTAACTTTCAGGTCTTTTGGGTGTGTAGTCAAAATGGTGTTAGATAGTTCATTTGATCGTGTGGGTAAATCAGGATACCATGTGCTTATCAGAAATGGCAAAGGGGGAAGAAACACTTACTACATTTTAAGCATCTAAAACTAATTTAACTAAACAAAATGAACATATAAATACTGATTGAGTGTATGTAATACTGCATGACCTCATTCTGCGAGCTGGAAAAATTCAGTCTGTGAGTCGTTGCATGTTGTGTTCAACCACATGGCCAACAGAGAAGAAGTGATATGTTAAATACGAGTTGTTACTATAGACATAAAACGTAATAAACATTTATTCAAAGTTAAATGATAGATAGATGATAGGCAACATCTCAGTCTCTTTCAGCCTTTGATGGCAAAGTTCACAGAGCATCACATGACACAGTTTAAACCTTTATAAATTACATATTTACAGTACAGTAGTATACAAAAAGTTTTGAGCCACCATTATTTCTTCATATTTTATTTCCAGGAAGCCAGACTTTATTGTATTTTTAACGTAATCTTGAGGAATTGTTCCAGGCTTCCCTTTTTTGGCTCTCATTTTTGGCACATTTTTGACTCTAATTTTCAGTCCAGTCTTTATACCTGAGCAGTTTCAGAGGAATGTTTTTTGTTTGTGAAGCCACACAGTGACTTTTAAATCATTCAAGCATTAAAATACATCTACTTAAGGCACGAATCAGTGAGAAACAGGTGCAGATGATGACAGATGATCAGGTTGGTATACTGGTGATGCTGAATACTAAGGGGTTGGAACAGACGAGGGGGGAAATGAGGTTGCTGCTGAGATTGTTGCATAAAAGACCCATTTTTTAATTGGATCATTAGGTTCTTGGCAGCCAATTTGTTCCAGTTTCTTTAACTTTATATAATATAAATAATTTTTTTTCATACTGCTTAGTATCTCTACATGATAGTTATTACAATATTTTTAATTGTTTTTACTGTTATTTACTAAGCCATTGTTTTTTGCAGGTCTCAGCAGGTGATGATAGCAGCATATTGAATTGCTATAGAGCATCTACACAGTTGTTTGAAAATGTGAGTAAAGATGAGGACCACTGAACAGGCAAACATGAAGCTGAGGTTTTAAGCCTTAACTGAGCAGTCCCCAAATCATTACAGTGCAAATGTTGTAGTCTAATGAACCTAGGACTGGAGCTGTCAGAACTTTCATATTCTCTTTTGGTCCTGTTCCAGGAATGGGAGCTGAAATGAAAGAGAAATAAATGCAGTAGAGCTCAAATGGCTGATGTAGAAACTGACTGGAATGGTCATTCTTTATAATAAAGCTAGTTGAAGAAGTTCATTCTGTTATTAAAGGGTACTATTAAACATGAAGCTAAATGTCATATACCAAATCCTCAGCCGGATCTTTAACTACAAAGATTAGCTTCTCCACACACACACACACAGACACACACACACACACACATACACACACACACACACACACACACACACACACACACACACACACACATGATCAAACATTCCTAAAAAGCAAAAAGAATAATGAGCAAACATACACACCATTTGCCAAATAGAAAGTTTTGACTTTAAGAAATTTTTGAGCAAGGTTAATTTTTGTATTGCTTTTTTTTTTTCTTCGCTATCTTTCACCCCATGGGCCCAAACTAATTTTGTATTTGAATTCAATCTGACCTGACTAAAAAAGAATAAATTAAGGATAGGTTAAAAAAAAAAAATCATTTGCCATTGCTATATAATAGCTGTGCAAAAGCAATTCACCACAATCCTTTGAACAACACACACACACACAAACGGACACGGACACACACGGAGACAAATGTGGACACCAAGAAGATTGCTGATGTTAGCTATAAAACAATGTTTTGAAATGAAAATATATGAAAATATTTGAAATTAATTGCTATGAAAATATAAAAATGTTTGCTTTAATCAAGATATTTTAGAAAGTGTTCAACTAATAAGAAAAAAACATAGTATAGAACACCGAAATAGTCTCCCAGTAAGACAAACCATAAAGAACAACATATTAAAAAAGTAATACCTAAAAATAGTAAAAAGTAATACTAAATAGTCTGCATCTCAAAAGTTTTATTATGTTATAGCTAAATCCAAAGGAACTCATGTGTTATTAGGAAGTAATAATGCGTCTAGAAACGTGTATACTCTCTATGTCATGTCGGTCGTGGGTGTTTGTTGGCTCATGCATTGTATGTGGAAGATGGTAGATTGCACTCTCTTCCAAGTGTGGAGCTCTGGAGAAAGCATATGTTATCCTTCACCCTCCCCGATAGCAGTCGAATGATAGAAGAGAGCTGGCTGGTGGGTTGGGATTTGGCAAGTGACCAAATTGGGGGGGAAATGAAGGAGGATACATCTAGGAAAGTCGAGAAATGTACAGGGCTTCATTTAGAAACAGGGCAGGTTATGTGATCAAATCCCAGGTCTGTTAGACAACTGCAGTTGAGCTTGTAATAAAGCCACAGCCACCAACATAAACATTAAATGGTTCGGGTAGATACATGCATGTAATGTATAGCTAAAAAAATAAAAAGCAAGGCTGTTTAAAATGTACAGTACCAATCACCATACTGGAAAAAGCAGTGCCATCTCTGGATAGATAAATTATAAAGGTTTAGCACTTAACCTGCCATACTTTTGACTGAAGGTTGCAGAAAAGTGTTCTACATAAATCCACACTTGGCATAAATGTTCTCAAAATTATCATTTCTGGTAATCTCATATATAGTGCAGATTTGGTTGAAAATGAACTTAAACATTTGCAATTCTAAGAGATGAGTAGGGGGGCGTCAAAGTTATCAACAGTTCCTCTGCACATTTGACATAAACAAATAAACAAACAAATTTATTAATAAATTTGACTTTGCACCAATATTGCAGATAATTCTTAAGTCAGTACTTATTCATATTCAATATTGATTATTTGTTTCCATTTTTTTTCTTTATTATAGCACAGATACTTCACCTTACTTGCTCATTTGTGTGTGTGGGGAGGTGGAGGGGGGTCTTTTCTTTTTTTTTAATCCAGTGGTGTAGACGAGCTGCAAGAAAGCAACCTAACTCTAGGACAGTGATCACGTGAAACTTGGGAGAAAAACCTAAACACTTACAAGGCTTCAGTTGCAGTCAGTATATTTGTAAGGAGCCAGCTCTAAACAGCTATCTTTATAATGTGTTTCTGGTTGCAAGTATACATATTACATCTTTTCAGGTGTGAATAATTTGTGTTATGGAATTTCTTCACATTTATATGAATCCGCTATATTCATATCACTGTGTGAGCAACTATCAGAAAACATTTTCAGCTTTCTTTCTAACGTGCTCTGAATTTGTCCATGCCTACGACAACCTCATATTATTACCTTATCGCCATTCTGGTTTGGTCTGCTATGGTTCTCCTCACATGCTTATTGATTTCTTTCCTTGCAATGCATAGCTAAAAGATGGGTGCTCCTGATCCCAGTCATTGTTAAGATGCAGAGCTGGTAGCTCCAACACTCAGCCACTAGAGATCAGAGAGCGAGAGAGAGCAAGAGAGAAAGAAAAAGAGAGAGAGAGAGAGAGAGAGAGAGAGAGAGAGAGAGCGAGAAAGAGAGATTCTCATGATCTGGATCTGCATGATTCACCCACTAATACTAGTGGGGTTTAATTAGGAAGGAAAACACCAAGGCAGACTGAGAAAAACTCCTAAATAACACAGAGCAGTAGTTACTGTTTAAAGCTATAAATGCTTCCAAGTTTATAAAAATGACCATTTTTACAAATAAAATGAAATTTTTATTTTGGTGAAAAATACCTAAAATCTGATAACAATAGTTAATTCCTGCGTTCTGTTTAATTTGACAGGTATTACACCACATATTCAATAAGACGTTTGTGATTTCAATTTGTATTGTGTTGCATATCTCAGGTGCTGTTATAATATGTTTAACATGATGCTATTACTAGTTTATCACAGAATCTAATTTTTTATTTTTAAAAAAAGGAGGATCTTTGGATGGTTTTTAGCTTCTGCTGTATAGTTCTTCATAGTGTCCTTAATGTTTTCTTTAGATTGACAAATAAAGAACCCTTTATTTGAGGTTTTTCCCCTAAAAAGTGTGCATTAAATATGTAACTTTCAATTAAATCCAGTGAAAACCATTTCATTCAATAGTTAGGATGTTTTATACTAGAGTACTAGTTAGTTATAAAGCATTAGTATCACTAATAATAATATAGAATATTAAAAGTAGGTAACAGGATTGTTTTATTAAGTTTGTAATTAATGATTGGTCTTGGAACTAAGCATTTGTCCTCCGTACTTACACTTTGCAAGACATAAAATACAAGAAAATATGAGGATGTATTTAATACATTGTTTAAATAATTAAAAGTGAAAACAAGAATGTTGCTTGGATTTTAACATTGATTTTCAAAACAACTCTGAGGACTTAGTAGAAACTATTTTAAAAAGTGAATTTCCAAAAAGAAATCAGGAATAATCGAGCTTGGATAAAGACAAAATAAAATGAGAAAATGAGGGAAACAATGTATGCAATTCATGCAATTGCATACATAAGAAAATGTGAAGTATGATGTTTAATTTTTTTAATTCAAAAACTTTTACAAAACGATTTTACAAAAGGGCGGCACGGTGATGTAGTGGTTAGCATTGTGGCCTTGCACCTCCAGGGTCAAGGGTTCGATTCCCACCTCAGGGCAGTGTGTGTGGCGTTTCCATGTTCTCTGTGTGCTTGGTGGGTTTCCTCCGGGTCCTCCAGTTTCCTCCCACAGTCCAAAGACTTGCAGATTAGGTTCCCAAATTGCCCGGAGTGTATGTATGGGTGTGTTCCCTGCAATGGATCGACACCTTGTCCAGGGTGAACCCCACCTTGTGCCCTAAGTCTCCTGGGATGTGTCCCAAGTTCCCCTGTGACCCTGTATACAGGATAAAGCGGTTTAGATGATAAAGATTTTACAAAAAGAAATAATTAGCTTTGATGGAAATTGTAAACCAAACAATATGTACATATTTATCATGTGTGTACCTTTTTTTTTTTTTTTTTACCTGAGCCATTTATTAAATCAGTTTACACAAACAAAGTAAATGAAATAAAGGGATATTGCAAGTGGATTATGAGAACTTTGTGAAAATGAATTTTTGTGAAAACATACAACAAGTTGCGGAAAGGAAAAGTATAGTTGGTAAAAAGAGAGGGAAGTCTGTCTCCTCTCCTCTGATCAGCTCAGCGCCTCATGAGAACATTCCAGCTCGGTAAAGTCAGTTTGGAATTTGAATAGCACAGAAGAACCGCCCGTCTCTGATTGGAAAGAAGCGAAAGACGTAGGCGGGACATGCACGTCACTCATGAGCGTTCTCGCTCTACGATTGCAGCGTAGTGAGGTGGGCGGAACCGAGCAGGCGGTATATATAGTATGAGCGCAGCTCTCAGGCTAATGATCGCTGGCGCTCGCTCGTTAAGAGGCACCGGACAGATACGGTCTTGTTCAATGTTTCACCACCGAGCAAACCTGAGCCTGCGCCCCCGAACCAAATACCGCGCGTTCAACTGAGTACAAGCCCGAGTGCTCCCTTCGCCGAAGTGCGGGACAGGGCTCTACAAGTACCATGATCAACACGGGGGAGTGCGCGGTGGACGCGCAGAGCCTGATCTCAATCTCGTTGCGGAAGATTCACAACTCGCGGACGCAGCGCGGAGGCATCAAGCTGCACAAGAACCTCCTGGTGTCGTACGTGCTGAGGAACGCGCGCCAGGTCTACATGAACGAGAAGTACGCGGAGATCTACAGGATGCAGCAGTACGAGGAGGTCATGACCGTGTGCAACGAGATCCAGGAGCTGAACCCGCTCGACGTGGCCGAGGACGCCGAGGAGGAGCCGAGCTGCTGCGGCGTGGCGAGCCCTGCACCCAGCCTGTGCGCGGCCGCGCTCTCGCCGGTCGGCGCGCGCGCTCCGCAGCCCCTGGCGGGCGCGTGCTCCGCGTCGCTCGTTCTCCAGCCCGAGTCGGAGGAGGACGAGGAGGACGAGGACTCGCCTTGCAAGCAGTCGGACGCGGTGTTCTACCGCAGCTGCTGCGTGGAGGCGTGCGCCGTGGCGCCGAGCTGCGACTTCTCGCCGTCGGGCGGCGTGCACTGCAGCAAGACCACCGTGCTGGACCTGGACACGCACGTCGTGACCACGGTGGAGAACGGCTGCCTGCATCAGGACTGCTGCGCGTCGCCGGCACCGTGCTGTCCGAGCGCGCACGGCCCGGTGCGGAAGCGCAAAATGGACTTCGGCTACTACGCGCCCGAGCTGGAGGAGACGCCGGAGTTCGCGCCGTGCAAGCGCCAGAAGTTGGAGGAGTGCGCGTACACGGGCAGCGCGGAGCCGCTGGAGGCGTGTAACATCTCCAACCTGATCTCCATCTTCGGCTCGGGCTTCTCGGGGCTCGTGAGCCGGCAGGCGGACTTAGAGCAAGCGCTCAACGGACAGTTCTGCAGCAAGCAGGCGCTGGCGAGTTTAGGGGCATGGACAAGAGCCATCGTAGCTTTTTGACCCTGTGGTAAAGAAACAGACTCAAATCCTTTATGATGATTTAAAAAAAAAAAAAAAACTAAACTGTACAAAGCCTGAGACTTTATTTTTGCAACAGAACCTTATTTAAAACACTCGAGTTAGGTTTGTTTTCGTTTCGTTCGTTTGCGGGGAGGCGCGGAGTGCACGCCTGCCTGCCAGTGTGTATGTGTGTGTGTGTGTGTGAGTGAGTGTGTTTGAGTGTGTGTGTCCTTCTACACAACGTTGACATCGCGAACATTTTGTTGCTAAAATGATCTCAACGAATTTCGTTGCCTTAAACCCCAACGCGGAACTGCTAGCTAGCTCTCACCACGAACATGGCAGGTTTTGAATGTTTTTTTTTTTTTTTTTGTTTTGTTTGTTTGGGTTTTTTTTTTTTTTTTGCTCGTGGATTGTTTTGCTTCTTGAGTTGTGTCATGAGCAACTTCACAAAGATGTCTTGTAAAATAACATTACCCATGTAATGTTTGATTGAAATAACACCACAGTTCCTAACATTGCGCCTTCTCAGTCAGGATAGCCTGCTTTTATACTTTTTTACAACAGCTTCTGTTTATGATCTGACTCCAGGCAGAAAGACTAGCTGAACTGCTCACAGGAACAACGTGTGAGGGTTAGATAGAGAGAGGGACTGGCTGGCATACATCTAACTACACCTTTTAATATCACTCAAGGCAATCATGTAGGCTAAAGAAGAAGGTGCAATATTCCACACTCATCCCTCTGGTTTGTTGTCTTTTGTGTTTTGAAGTGGCAATACATGGTGCATTTTGTTTACTGCTCTGACTTGCAGTACCAGTGTGTTTGTAGTCCAGCTATGCCAGTCACCTGATCTCACTCAACGTTGGGGCCCATTAATTAACACCACAACTCCCAGCATGCACGGCGTGATGGAAGCAGCCAGGCATCTTTTAGTTGACAATTTGGTGTCACAATCTCCCCCATTCTCCTCCCTCCAAAAGTTCACAGTAATTCATGATGCCAGCATTTTGCTTGGTTTTATGGGTTTGATTTTATTTTCTACAATGTTAGACCTTTTGTTCTAAAAAGGCAATCTCATAAGTTAGCCATAAGTCCTCACATTATATAAGCACTATGTGTACTGAATTAAAGACGTTTTTCAGACGTACTCTCCATATTTTGTTGGTATTCTTGTATTTTTGTGCATATTAAATTGTATATCACCGGGTAAAACTGTTTTAGAAAGTATTTGTTTAAAATTTATAACCTTAATAAAAAATGAAAAGAATTTTTCCATGACTTGAGTCTTTTATTCAATATTCTGTATTACACACACATAAGAGTTTAAATTAAGTTCAATGAATTGGAAGTCTAACATCTGCATAGATGAAACCTTCAGTGTATTATATAATACACTACATAATGAAACAGATTCTGAAGTTTGATATGTTCACATACTGCACTGTGGGTGTGTACCTAAAAAATGAATTATCTAGTAGTGAGAGTGAAAATAACAGCATTAAGAGGCTTGGCTGTTCAGAGGCCACAAAGCTGTGGATCTTACACAGGAAGGATGCTGAATGGTCCAAAACATCAGATCTGTTTTGTGTATTATTTTCTTTTAAGCTACATTGGCATTCACCATCCAGGGTTGGATTTTTGTGTCCATGGTGGTTTAAGTCTTACTTCTCAATTCTGAATCAACATGCTCTCAGTGTTAAATAAACATTATTTACTGAGTTTAATCGTCCATGTAGCTGTTAAGCATTTTGAGAATTTAGGTTGGCTTAAGCATTTTCTGTGTCCACAACTACAGTATGTGCCGATGCCGAACACAGAAGAACTAAACCCAAGTGTGCATCATACACTCATGCTAAGTTGCATTTTGACTTTTGGTTCCTGCATTCTTATTGCATTATTGCTGTACTCCCAAACCGGTGCTCTGCTGGGCGCTGCTGTGCAAAAAAGAAAGGGAGGGGGAAAAAAAACTCTTGCAAAAGTGTGTTATCTCTGTCCTGTGCCACACGGTGGTGTTCTTCAAAATCGATGAATGGAGGCATTAGAGCGCCTATGGAGCAGCACCTCGGGCTGACCTCGGATCCCCCATCCCTCTGCCTCCCCCCTCCCATCCTCCCTCCGTTCCTCTCCTCCTCCCTCAGTCACCAGCTGAAAGCTTCTCGACTGATTCCTTTCAATTTGAGACACTGCAGCAGGTCCGACGCATCAGCTTCGACCTGTCCGACATCTCCGTGTGGCCGTGCGCTTCGATTAAAAGCGACTTGTTGTTATAACTTGTGTTTGCAGGTAATACGAGATGTTGAAGAAAGCTGCAGGAAAACGCACGCAAAACTGTAACCGAGACACGCTTTATTAATATTATTATAATGTCTTTGTTTTATTTTGTTTTATTTTTGAACGGGATGGATGCGCTTGATACCGCACAGGGCTAAATGAATGCATAATGATGATGTCATTATTGGTATTTTTATTTATTTTTTTAGTGCATTTTGTTTTGATTTCGCTTTATTCTAATTAGCGTATATAAGATCCAATGTTCAAATGTGCACAAATCCATTCGTTGCATTTGAAGGTTTTTGTAGAGGATCGTTTTAAAAAATAAAACTGTCCTGCATTGGTAGTGCCGTTCAGCCGTGTATTACGAGCTCCTCCGTGTGGCCAAAGCGGGTACTGCGTCTTAAACTAATTGGGTTGTTTAAATGAATTTTATAAAGAAGAAGAAGAAAAACATCTTTACCTTTTTATTATATAATAATAATAATAATAATACGGACCATACTGTGGGCTGTTCTTTTGTCTTTACGAGATAAGCGTTTCAAAGCACAGCACGCGCCGGTTTCACTGGTCGGTGAGATAAACCACTTGCGCATCTTCAGTGCTTCAAATCTACTGGTTGAAAATGTCGGCTCGGTGTGTTTGAGTTTCAGCCATCAAACGCACATCTTGTGAATCTGCGCTCAGCTTGAAGGATCTAATGTCCTTATGCACAGACAGAGCAGTTCAGGCTTATCTTATCGCCTGCGCGCGCGCTGATCTCTGCACCATGAATACAATAAACCGCGGGGGAGGTGTGAGGGGGGAGGGATGGGGGGGGAGGTGCGTGCATGGGGTAGCGGGGGGGGGGGTGAGGGGAAGGATGAATCGGCGAAATTCAAAGCGTTTGCCTTCATCTAAATTACTCAGCAAGCCGACCAAAAGTTCTCAGTGGGGAGGTGGGAGAGTATCGTCTCTCACAGCCCGAGCAGTCGAACCCCGCCTGCGCACAGGTTCAATACGCGCACTGAGCACCAGTAATCTAATGAGTGATAATGAGGAGCCGGTACAGGAGTCGGTACATACTGGACAAATCACAAAGACTTCATATCTTAAATGAAGTAAAGCATGGTGGCTCTGTGTTTTAGTTAGCACTCGTGCCTCCAGAGTTTGAATGCTCTCCATATGTTTGTTTTTTTCCCCTCCCTGGATAGTCTGTTTGCCTCACACTGTGTTTTAGGCTGATCAGAAGGCCAGGGTTCAATTCCCACCCAATGTCCAAACCCCAGCCACTGGATGCGGTGCCAGACCCAAGCCTGGATAAAATGGGAGGGTTTGCGTCAGGAAGGGCATCCGGCGTAAAACCTGTGCCGAGTTGTGTGCGGACATGATGGTCAGCTGTGGCGACCCCACCCCACCCCACCCCACCCCACCCAGCTGAAAGTCAAACAACAACAACAAGTGTTTCCAAATTGCCCCATCACTGCAGGACTGAATGTGTGCCCTGCAATTACTTATCACACCATCCAGGGTGTCACCTGCTTTGTACCTCGAGAACCCTGGGATAGGCTTCTCCCCCACAACCATACACAGCATAAGCCCATGAATAATGTGCCCCTGGTTATACGGAAGATAGTGATAATGAGTAGTGTTTTAACCAATCCCAAAAAAGCTTAAGAAACCATCCTATTCTATTCTAATTAGTGATTATTTATAGACCGATATCAACAATACGCTGTTTTCAGCAGAATCGCATCCTTTCCACTTATAAAAATTCCACTAATGGAATATCAAAGTCAAGAAATCAAGCTTTAAACAAACAACTAAACCCTAAATAGCTGCTGTTGTGTTTTATGTTCAACACATTAAAGATCCTCCTGTGGGTTATGTACGAAATTAATGTTCACTCTGTGAAATAAAAATATAAAGTTGGATCTTTTACAGTGAGTATGTAAAAGAGGTTTTGTTTCTGTTTGTAAGATCAATTTAAACAGTTCTATCACTGTCTCTACTGGCCAGAAATGGGTCAGAAAAGTCTTTAAAAATACCCAAATTATTACCAAAAAAAATTATTACAAAAAAAAAGTGATATTAATAAAGAAAGTGTCAAACCAGTTCCCAGATATGGATCAGGCTGAGATCAGCAAAAAAATAACTTATTAATGTAATATAATGGTGGAAATTATATCAGATCCAATTAATAATATTGTTTTTTTATGTTTGACTAAATTTATATTATTATATTTACGGTGTATTTAATTTTAGGAGCGGAATAATTTAATTGCAAAGTGGCTCAGTATAAACAGCTTAGTAGTTTTCACAGAAAACAATGGACGGGTATCAGTACCAGCCGATACTAAAGATCTCAGTATCGGTAAAGAAAAAATGTCACACCATCTCGACAACAATTTGGCCTAAATAATGAATACAGTACTGTATAATAAATTTTTTAAAAGTTTTAAAACTATTACAGCATCTCATGTGGAACTGAAGATTTGCAATCAGAAAAATACTAAGTACTAATACTAAGACACAAGTGTAATCGAGTTTTATCACTGCATGTATATACGTGGCTTCAGCTAGATAATCCTATAGCCTTAAAAAACAGTTGTAAGGTTTCTCCAGTTGTCACTCTGAGGCACCTTAACTAGTATTGAGTGTTTGTTTTGAAATTGTTCCAAGTAAAAGTGTTTAAGGAGCCAATGAATATTTAATTATTTAGCAACTGGTAAGGGTAAGATGGCTATATTTCTTTGAGGTTGTCAGCTGTAAAGGCCACAGGGCTAAAAGTCTTTAGCCTGAAAGTTTACACTAAAACAAAGAAACTTGATAATAAAATGTAAAGATTGCTGTGTTGCCTTATGTGGATCAAATCCTTTGCAACACTGGATGGCAATAAAGCTTATTAAGAACTGAACATTACGAACATGCAGGACTAAAACAGCTGATGGTTTATTATTTCTATAGTGACAAAATGACAAAAAAGTACATTAACAGCTTAACATTAACTGTCTCTTTGAAACACACACTCAAAAATAATCAAAATCATCAATTTGACAAGAATCAGCACAATCTAAATGGAAAAACTGACACTTTCCTGGTTTCCTAGTTCAACCAAATAAAACCCAAGACTTAACAGTTCAGGCAAAACTTTACTGTTCATATGTACATATTCATAAATAAATACCAATTCTGGATACTGCAATTTTGTTTAGATACTATTTACGGCAACATGGGCTATATTTGTACACTCCATTTCTATGGAGCCAGACCAAGGGCTGGAAATGTAGCCTTGTGTAAATGCTACAATTTAAAAGGAAGCAATTCAGTTGATCTGCTTTTAGAATTAGGGTTTGATTAGAGACACATTTATTAATTTAAGCAGTGAATAAACACTGGAACACTGGAGGGGTGTCTGGATGATTTGGTTGGTGCTTGAATTGGTTGAGAATTGGTTGTGCTCTCGGATTGGATATTCCCACTGTCATTCACAATTAGACGGGCTGGATGGAGAGCAGGCTGCCAAACTTGAAGTGCTGGATAACGGGAAATTTCTCTAGACACTTTCAGAGAGAGAGAAAGAGGGGGGGGGGAAGGGAGATTGGTAAGTTTTGTTTCTAGACATTTAGCCAGACATTATGTTTAATGAGAATATACATCTCCAATGAGAACATTTCAATAAAGTTTGCAAACGGAGGAAGAAAAAAAAAATTCAGATTTCTACATCATTCCAAGGTGGATCTCTTATGAGGGGGTAAAACATGTGACTTTCTGACTGACAGTAAGCATATAGTGCCATGGATGAAAGCCAGGAAAGCTGGAAAAAAAATTTAACAAGACATTAGTTGAATGTAGCCAGCACGGTGGTTAGCACTGTGGCCTTGCACCTCCATAGTCGAGGGTTTGAGTTTCACTGCAGGATTGTGCATGTAAAGTTTGGATGTTTTCTCAATGCTTTGTAGGGTTTCCTCACAAGGTACAACGGGTATTCCAGTTTTATCCCTCGGCCTCAAAGACTTGCAGAGGAGGCGTTTCCAAATTGTCCATAATGTGAGAGTGCTTGTGACCTGTAATGAATTAGCACCCTGCCCAGGAATAACAGGTGTCCTCTGGGTTAGACATTATGCCCCCCAGTGACCCTGAACAGGATAAATCATATATGGAATGAGTGAGAGGGTATTTGTGTGCATCTACGTCAAAAGATTAAAGTACAGTGGAACCTTGGATTGCGAGTAACTTGGTATGCAATCGTGTTTTGCAAGATGAGCAAAATTTAAAAATAAAATTCAACTTGTTAAACACGCAAGGGTTTGATATACGAGTTCTGTAGTATGCATGCACGGTCTGACAAGTCTCGTATATACCGTCTCTCGTATAGTTGACATCTACATGCGCTTGTACTGTTTACTATAACTGTCACCACATGAGTTCCACAGAAAGCTTAATCCCAGTATAAAACTGCAACTACCTCATTTCTAACTATATAGAAAGCAATCATTTGAGGGTACACTAGTGAGTATCATACATACATACATATAAAACCTCAAGAGCTCTTCCAGGATCCAATGATTTACTTTTCGAATTGTTTAACTGCTCTGGTAAATGATTTCTGAATAAATTTGTTTAGATTCAGTTAGATGACAATTCTTTCATTTTTAAATGTTCTCTGGATGGACGTCAGGAAATCTGGGGTTGCTTCAGAGGGTAATACCCCGGGTGTGATCAGTTAAGTCCTGTATTTTCCCCAGTCTGGCAAATGATGAAAAAAAAATTAAAATACTGTGACCTAAAATACAATTTACACACTCATCCACCAAATGTAGTTAAACAACAAAAGCATGTCTGTTGGACTACTGTAGATAACAAGCTCCTAGTTTAGCAGTGTGTATGTCCAAACAAAACAACAACAAATTACTAGAGGCAGGCCTCAGACTCGGATATAGAGTGGACATTAGAATGGTACAGTTCTGTATCTGAATTTCAAGGGCGTAATTTAGACATGTAATCTGGTGATTAGCCCCGTAGTTCCAGTGTAAAAATAAATAAGCAACATCAGCCTTTGACTACATTTTCGCCCCACCATCATGTTCTGGATCGGTCAACCTCCCAAAGCTTGTAGACGGTTACATGTCTTTGCTAACATGATGAGCGCGTGTGCTGAGGGAAATGACGCAGTGTCGCACAGACACCCGCTCAGGAAATTTAAACCCTAGCTCACACGCATGTCCTGTTCGTGCCGCCCGACTCGTCGCTACGTGGCCTTGACTGTCACCTGTGATTAAAGCGCATGGAATGTGTTTACTTCCTGTTATAGCAGGAAATTACTTAGTCTATCCTTGGGTGCATAGTTACTTTTCGTCCATTCCATGAGGATATAATGGAGAGAGCAAGAGAAAGAGACGCTTTGATCAAGAGTTTGTGTTACAAGGTTATAATGCGGATCCATGTACACAAAAAGATTGTTATTTGTTAATCACTTCTATTTAAGAGCTTTATTTATTTGTACTAAATCTGTTTAAATTCTTCCCCAATCACATTGCCAAGTTTTTTCAGGTTTTATTTTTTACTTGACACATAAGGCTCACTTTCGACTACAGAGCTAAAGCAGGAAAGAAAATGTGAGGGTGTGCGTACACGCGCTCGTTCGTATGTGTGTGCGTGCGTGTGTGATGGGGGTTGGGAGGTTCACAGACACACCGGCCCCTCAGCTCAGCACTCTGCTTAAGGGAGGGGAACAGCCTGCTCTCTTAACACAGGATGTGGCTCTGGAGGAGGGGGTGGGGCCTTCTGGTTCACACACACACACACTTAACCCTTTCCAGTCAGAAGAGTTTGCATTGAATCTTGTTCTGTTTTGGCTAAAAGATAACATTTAGTACAACAACGTTATAATCAAGTAATCTAAAAGAAGAAAACAGAAGTAAAACAACACAGATACATATATATATATATATATATTTTTTTTTTCTTTTCTTTTTTTTTCTCTCTACCCAGAATACAACTTCCCAGAAGTGATGCTGGGATTTCCCCAGGAAAGAGGAACCCGAGTCCAACTGCTAGTAAACATGCCACACAGACATATGAGATCAGATTACGGGGAAAGAACTGAGAACAGAAACATCATGAGACTTTTTGTATAATATACAGTAATGTGCTAGATGTTTATAAATACTATAAAGATGAAAAGGTAAACCACAGAATAGGACAATATAAAATATGTCAGAGTAATGTTTAAACTGATACAGGTTTACAACCACCGCATGATTGTCTATATTCAAATCAAAGAAACAAAACAACAAAAAACGAAACAAAAAAAAAATAAACTTACTTCAGCCTTGTACATTCGTATAAGGCCCTGGTTGACTTTGGACCAGGAGGCAACAGCACTGATGTTCCAAAGCTGGTTCGAGTGCTCAGCAAAGGGTCCCGTTTTCATCTGGAGAAAACAACAAAGGGAAAGAGACAGATGCATTAAAACACACCAGGACACACAATCAATCTTTACAAATGTGGTGAGCAGAAATGTATTTCAAAATGCGCAACATAACTAGGTTGGATAAGCAGAAAGCAGGGTTCAGTCCTCGCAGCTTATTAACATAAATCTGTGGCATCACTGTGGACAAAGGCGTTCTTAATACCATTATGATAGCGCCTGTTTGTGAACATGTAAAGAAACATGATTAATCACTAATAATGTAGCCCTGTTAATATTCTGTGATGTACTAAGCATGTACTATGACTGTAAAATTCCTCAATCAACTTAAAAAAAAAAATCCTTTTACTTGAAAAATACAAGTTGGGTGAAGATTTGTAAAGTTGAGGTTTGAATTCCTGCTCTAGTGCGGGATGTCGGGTGGATTTGGCTGGACATTTATATTATGATGATGATGATGATATCAGCAGATTTTTCTATTCATGGTTTTACATATTAAAATTGTTCTTTTCCTCGCAGTCACACGCTCACATTTCTCATTCTCACAGCTAGCAAGTCAGAAAGTTGCGCAATCAGGCTGGTGGGTTTTAAAGCCTGTGGAAAAATGAGGGGAAAAATCATATAAAAATAATGATGCAACACTCTCTTATTATGGGTAAAATAAGCACACATGATATACATGACCTTTAGTCACCCGTATGACTCAGAAAAAAATACTTTCCAAAAAAAAAAAAAGAAGAAAAATATAGACTGAGAGGGGGAAAAAGTAAAAAGTGTGTAGTCATTACTGCTAATGAAAGTGTTTTCATTACTGCTAATGAAAGCCTTGCCATGTAGGTACTGTACTTTGAAAATAAGAACTGGACCAACCAAGAACCCGAATGAACTCAGGATTCTAGGATCTAGCATTTTCCAACAACGTAACAGACAACTGGAAAGATCGTAATATCGCCAGTATCAGCGACCTTACAGAAACCTGTGCAACAATGTCAATCAGGCCCCTTTCTCCTTTTGCCCCACCCCCCCTGGTTTTACACCACCATCTGTGTCACTGACCGCTGGCTGCCCTGACGCAGTCAACACCGAGGGGGAGTCACCCATTGACCCACTCTTTTTTATTTGCTGGTAAAAAACATATATAGAGGTGGGCTTTTTCTGGTCAATTTCACAGCTCAAATAGCTGGATCTGCATTGTGTTTGTGCCCTCAACAAAACCTAATCTTGGAATCTTTTATAAAAGACAGTAGACTGCGTTATCTCTCCGATGGGTGTAAATTCAACGAGATGAAGCACAGAAACAAAATCGAATGTAATCTCAAATAAATAAAAGCTCATTTAAAGCATCATCAAGCACACCACTCTTATCAGACTAATAAAGTCTATACATTCCACACATTGGTATAGTATATTGATGATAATCATCCAGTACTGTTCAAAAATCTTCAGCCACCCCACATTTTGTTTCTTCAGTGTAGCCTTCAGGAACAGCACGCCTTCCTGAAAGACTTAAATTTTTAGTTCAGTTCCTGTAAATTATCATTTTCAGAGGAATTTTGTGTTGTTGTTGTTGTTAAACCACAAAATGATTCAAGCATAAAAAAACAGAAATTAAAATCTAGCATAAGAGATGAACCAGTGAGAATCAGGTAGAGATGATAACAGATGATCAGGCCAGTAATTAGTATACTGCTGATGCTGAATGGTTGAAACAAATGAGGGGGGAAATGAGGTTGCTGCCGAGGTTGTTCTTTAACAACCACTTGACAATTTTTAAAATAGCATCTTTAAACACCTGTCACAGTAAAACCTTTGTTTCCATTTCTTTGCTTTAATCCACATCATTTAATTTCATTAAAAATGAAAAAATGAGGGGCGGCTCAAGACTTTAAATATAAATTTGTAATGGAAAAGCTATGACATGAAGCCCGAATGAATGCCACCCTAAGCGGGATTGAAAAGGCTTGAAGTGCACAATAATTAAAGATAATAGTTCCTAGTTTTTGTTTTAGTGCTTAATTTTGAGTCAGAAATACAAATGTTTATTTGTTTTGTTATGTTTTAGTAACCAAAATTGTTTGCGTTTAAAACAGAGCATATGACTTGAAAATACACCATTTAATTCAGTTTCTGTGTCACCTAAAACTGTACAGCAAAAGCACAAGCTTTTGTGTTCGGTCCAGCACTGATTGAATACAGCATGCTCTTCTGAATGATCCAGCTTCCATTGGACGGGTGTTCGGTGTTCTCTGTACAATGTTGATGGCAAATCTTCATTTTCAGCTTTTATTACAACCGTCCTCGTCCGATGTTCGATAAGTACGTTTTCGTTTTGAGTTCACTAAATGTATCTTCACACATGTTGCTATGTTCTTGGTTTTGTTTTGTGCTTATAGGCCACCGTAGTGTATAAATATCTGATGCTGTACGACAGACTTGATCCCACCCCGAATACTGATACTTCCTCATGATACCGACCATGAGCACATATTATAAACCAAACAGCTGATCTAATTGAAATAACTGGTGCAGGGAATGAGACGGACAGTAAAAACAACAGTGCTATAAAGATTTGCATTTGAAAATTCGAGCGGTAACGCGAGTGCTGGTGCGAATAGTAATATTAGTTGTAGCTGGAGGCTTGCTCAGGAGGCCAGCAGTGGAGAAGGGCTGGTGTAGGGCTTCCGTGCCCTAAGGAAAGACGAGCTCATGAATGGGAGTGCTGTGTGGCTTTACAGAACACACACACATACGCACACACAAAATCTTTCCCAGACTGCTCTACCAAGCTGGACTTTCCAGTGGGGCCCTACAGAGCTGGAGGGAAAGGGGGGAGGAAGAGGTGGTGGAGGAGGGGCTCAGGGCCCCAGTGATTCACAGCAGCATGTGGGGAAGGAAATGACTCATGTGAGCCGAGTGCTCCACACATAACCTCCCTGAGAGACAGAGAGATGGAGGGAGAGGGAGAAAGACCGAGACTCTTACTGTGTATGTGTGTGCGTGTTATACGAGCATGTGTGAGTAACGTGCGTGTCACGTGTGCGTTAGGGAGCTCTGCCAAAATTCTCAGTCTCTTAAGACTACACAGAATGACGTGCCCAAACATGCACTTACAGAACACAGAGGGAGATAGCGAGTATGTGTGTGTGTGTGTGTGTGTGTGTGTGAGTGAGTGAGTATTATATTGTGCTGTAAATTCAGTCTGGACTAAACCACTCCCTGGCCCCCCACACCCTCTCCTTTCTGCATTCTGGGAAGTTGAGTCATTCTGTAACCACAGCTGCAGCATCCTCTCCTCTCTCTCTTTCACACACATGCACACACACATACTCGCACACACTCAGAGTTAAATGAACACACATGCACACACGGTCACTCCATTAAAGGAATAATTCAGCAAAAGAAAAAAAAAAATTCAACCAAACGAACCAGGATAACCGGGATATCCCCCACTACAGTTCTAGCTACTACTACTAGCTCACTTATTATTTTTTTCAGGCGTACTCGAGCCTATAAACATGAACGCAATCCTAACAATCTTTCAGAATCACCCTTTTCTGTTTCTTTTCTTTAAATCTGGATTTAATTAATGTTAAACACGGTCAACTGAGACAACATCTAGAAGCTGTTAACAGGTTACTGATGACGACAGGTTGACTCAATCAGTAAGGCTGATAAAGCGAGTAATGCTCCTGTCCAGCCTGCTCATAAAACGTCCTGCTGAGCTCAATTCCTCAGCCTTTCTCAGTACATTCTTGGAAAAAAACTCCCTCATCATGTTCAATCCCATAATTCCCTCTAAACTCTCTTCTCCTCCCATTAACCCTCCTCCCTGTGTGCTCTTGGTGTTTTATTTACAGAAGGCTCTTACATCACATGACACACACACCTCATTGATGAATTTGATGCACTCCAGAAACATGTAGTCCTGATGGTGCTCGTTCACCACCTTCTCTTCCACAAAATGCCGAGGCTCCAGAGTCGGATGATCTGCAATGGAGGCAGAACGCACACTTCAGTGCACTTCCTCAGTCTCACCACCAGATGGTGACCTTACACTACTAAATACCTCCCAGATGTTATACGTGATAGTTAGAGAACAGATCGAAAGAATGTTGGAGTATCGCTTACTACAGTCTTGTGTCATTATATAAAACCAGCCTCACTGGCATTACATTTAAACTCCTTTACAAGTTACCAGATTCCTGAAGAGGAGCTCGGCTAAATCCAACCATGACAGTTGATTAAAACCTCAAGCTATTGAAACATCACCTTATAAATGCTTAGCTATTTCACCATGTTACACCGTGGTAGAAATATTCAAGTTAAACAACACTATCCTCTATTCATTATTACACACTCATTCATCGTCTATATCTGGGTCGCGGGGGCCAGGGGTCTTTCCCAGGAGACTTGTGATGGTTAGGGTGCCTAAACATCACATGGCTCACACTCACACACTACCGGTAATTTGGGAACGCCAATTAGCGTAATCTGCATGTCTTTGGACTGTGGGAGGAAACCCACTTTAGACCAGAGGAACTCCACCAAGCACGGGGAGAACATGCAAACTTCATGTACACAGAGACGAGAATCGAACCCGGCTGGGAATTCCCTTCTCTCTATTGTAAGTGTGAAAACTATTAGAAGCTCTTGGACACGTATTGGTCCGAGGGTAAATAATAGCTTTCTCAATGCCAGAGGCTTACCACAGAGAAAGCAGGCAGCCTTGTTTTTTTTTTAACGTTGCCATCCAAATGCATCTTCAGAAACACTGCTTACTAACAAAGATCCCACACATTGAGTTAACTCAACATTTGCAAATTTTCTGATTTTACCATACAATGAGCTTACGTTTAAAAGCTGTTTGTTTAAAAGAACACTGTTACTAGGCAACTGGATTCGTGATTCTGAGCTAACGAATATGACAAACGGTTCGTTAAGGCACAGCCTATGTTAAGGCCGATGGTAAAGACACTGTGCAGATGACATTCTGCTGCTATAGATATCGACAGTGGATGGCAGTGTAGAGATCAGCAGTTACCTATGAGCTGTGAACTGCCCCATAGGAAGGGCAGAAACTGAAAGTCGTCGAGCCCCCACACGCCCTGACTCCCCGCCGGCTCCATGCGGTACGTCTTTTGCAGCTTCCGCATCACATGCAGATAACTGCACAGAACAAAGCCCACAGGTTGAGATGTAACAACAGAAGACTTTGACATAAAAAATAAATTCATGTTAAAATGCAAGTGGTTTAGTGAGGAAGTCCTCTTTCAGGACAGGTTTTTGCTCTGGAGAGTGAAGACAATATGAGAGGACGCTGCTAACTTGTCAAAGACTTTGAAAATGATGGCCAGTTGGTCCTCCACTCGCAGAGCTCCTATTTTGCAAAGGCAGCAGAGGAATGCTACAAAGGCAGCTTCGTGACCTGCAAGCACGCAAACACACATACCCTTTAGCATGCACAGTAGTCAAAATGTCCCATTTTATATATAAAGAGCCTGAAGACACTAAACACAAGATGGGATTATTGATGGATCTGATTTTATGTCTTGCATTTCACTACAGAGGTGCTGTCAGGCTCTGCGAGTTTCCTACTTCAACATTGCCCTCTAGTGGTGGGCTTTATAACGCAGGTTGACATATCCAGCTTGTTCAATTATCATACTTACACAACCGCTTATGATTTATAAGTATTAAACTTTTAAGAAACCACTGCTCACTCGATGCATTGCAAATAATATTTCACACACACTTTAATATTACACATGGTTACATTCACACCTGTGCCATAATCGATCCTTGTAGAGTTGCCTACAGCTTCCTTCAGGTACACAGCAATCTCGGGGGCGGCAGCACCAAGCTCATCAGGAAGAACAGCAGACACCAGTGCCTCAGCATCCTACACACACACACACACACACACACACACACACTAAAGTACACTGCATATCTGTCTGCACCCAGTTTCACAATAAACATACTGTAGAGACCACTGAGTACGTTTCTACTAGACAGTGATACAGGATAGTGCAGCAACAGATTTGTGATCATACACTACCACTCAAACGTTTGGAGACACCATCACCTAAAAACAGCATTTTCTTTACTGATTTTTATTTCTATTTTTCTACTGTAAAATAATGCTGAAGGCATGCAAATTATGCAGTCATCTCCTTTGAACAATTGATATTTAGATGATATCTTCTACTTATGCACTGTAAAGCCTTCATAACAACTCTAACCCGAGGTGCAGTTAATTGGTGCTTTTTGAGGCAGGTAACTCTAAATAAACTGCTCCTCTGCAGTAGAGGTACGTTTTGGTCTTGCTTTCCTGGGATGGTCTTCATGAGAGTCGGTTTCATCATGGTGCTGGTGGGTTTTGCAAATGCACTTGACAATACCGATCTTGTCTAACTATTCATGAACAGCTGACCTTTGTGTCTTAAAATAAAACCTGACTGGTGGTGGCCTTGATACTTCATTGCCTAATTCCATGTGTGTTATTTTACAGTTTTGAAATAGAAAAATCAAGTATTGTCCTTTAGTGTAGAAAATAAATCTGTTACTGTACATTTAGTTTTTTCTAAATTTCTCCACTTTCAGTTTTGTTTTTAGAGCAGCCAGTGCCAAGAGGAATCATAGATTAAGGTTAGTGAGGTAATATAAATCTAAATGTCTTTTGATTGTTTTTATATACAAAATCTGATTTTAGTTCTGGAAATTGGTAATATTCATAATATTGTTGGGTAGTTCGAACGGATTATCTGCACTTATATTATTACCTCTGGGAAAATGCGCTTCGCAGTACAGCAAGTTCCTGACATGTGAACGAGCAACAAATTTGTTTGTAAGTCCAACAATAGTATTTTTACTCTTTGTTATTGTTTGCCTCTTCTTAGCAGTACCAGCTTGGTTGCCACTGCTTTTACGCTTGCTTCCAGACATGCACGCTGCACACACGCTGTACACCTGACATGTAATCTAACTCCATAAAATGGCCATGTCACTCGAAAGCAAAAAGTATTCAAACACACAGCACTGCTTGTACCTGCTCTAGCTTGCCGTACCAGGTTCGGTAAGCCTTATTGCCAAATCGCGACGGCTGGTCCACTGGTGGGGTCTCATCTATCCAGCGGTCCAAAGTTCCCAGCAGAGACAGCAACTTTTCTATGGTCTGAAATAGACAGAGGGAGAGAATGATGAAATAAACATTATTTTAAAATAAGAGTGGTGTGCATAAAATAACAGAGGAAAGTAGCTAGAAAGAATTTAGTTTTCCACGCGCACTAAAACATACATGTAGGTGTCATAAACGACCGTGGCTGTACCTCTGAGACGGGATAATCACACGTGAGTTTCTTCCCCTTCACTCCCTCATTCAGAGTCAGAATGAATCCCATGTAGTCTGCGTACGCCTGCTCAATAAACACAAACACAGAAGTTTAGCTCCACTCGTGCTCTTTTTGCTGCAAATCATCGTACCAGGTCAGGACATTTATCCCAGCCTGAACTTGTGCAGGGTTTAACTTTTATTTCACAAAATACTTTATATGATCGACTAGTAAATTAAATCGAGAATGAATCCAGTCACTGTCGATACACCTGAGATCTTTTCCATTTGCCCATATCAGGCACCATGCTGATCTCCTTCTTCGGCACCATGAAGTTGTAGCTGGCAGGTCGGGGATGTGCGTCATCTTCAGAAGAGGCGGCTGAGGAAAAAAAGAAAAAGACTTCCGTTATCCATGTTTTGGATAAATTAGAAGATAAGCCTTGCAGAGGAAATTATTTTCAACAAGGAGTCTACAAAGACTTAATAAACATAACAATAATAATTGTTTAGTCTTTCGGCTGCTCCCATCAAGGAGCAGTTACAGGGATTGCCACAGCGGACCATCTGATCTGTGCACAGATCTTACGCAAGATGCCCTTCCTGACACAACCCTCCCATTTTATCTGGATTTGGGACCGGCACTGCATCCTGGGGCAGGGGTTAAGTGGGAATTGAACGTGGGCCTTCTGCATGGCAGGCAAGAAACCTACCATTGAGCCACCAATGCCCCTCTTAAATCCTTTAGTGTATTAATAATAATAATAAAACAAAAAGACAAACCATAGTGGATAACTGCTACTCTGTGTTGTTTTACCTAAGAATTGAATTTGTTTCAGAAGCTTGGTAAGAAGAAAAAAAATCCGTAACATAAAATATTCCATATTAATCATTTGCATTAATCACTCGAACATCGTAATCACAAAATTATATTGAGTAATATTGCCTTGACATGATTATTAATGAAATCTCTCTATAGCTATATGATCATTAATTTCGCCCATGTAGCCTTTTTAGCCATGCTTTAAAACTGAATTTTTAGTTTTCGGCATTAATCTGTAATAAAATTTAATCTGATCATCTAAGTCAAGACACAAATACAATGTGACAAAATGACAATAAAAAAAATATGTCTTCCATGTCTTTATTGAAAACAACCGTAAAACAACCATAAAACTTATTGAAAACTTTTTGTGCTAGTGCAAAAAAGCTAACTGAAGTCAAGTCAGGTGTTAGCATACCTGTAGACTTGTAGAGAAAATGAGTTTAGAGATGTGGACTAGAGCTACTTTGACTAATAAAAACCATTCAAACTATTTGAGTTTGCTCCACACAAGAAGAATACGCTTATGTGAGCCATGCCTCATCAACAAAAGCTTTTACAGCATTTACAATCAAGAACTATTGATTTACATAAAGCTGGAACTGGTTACAAAGTGATTTCAAAGACTTTAGAAATTCACCAGACTATGGTGAGGCAAATGAAGACATTTAGGGACTATGACTATGCTAACAAAAAGTGGTACCCAGTCAAAATGACTCGAAGACTCCTCAATGACTTAAAGTGGGATGTCAACCTTTTTTCACTACCATTTTGAAATACATGAAAGATCGGAATTTTTATACATCATATTTGTCAATACCCTTAACTTAAATGAAGATCAGATCACGTTTTGACAAAGAAATTATGAGAAAAATATGCATAAATTAGAATTATTATTTTGCCTGTGATAAGCAAGCCAAGGAAAACCTCCCCGAGATGGCAATAGGAAGAACTCTTGAGAAGAACCACAGATTCAACAGGGAACCGTTCTGCAGTCATGCTGAGTGTTAGGGGCTTGGAAGTTCAATATACCAGGAGATGTGTTTAAGTTAACATGGAGTCAGCTTTCATTATTGGAGACTCAGGTACTTCAGCCATGAACTATTGAGCGTTTATAAATTAATCAGGATTCATATAATTCGATTTTTTTTTCAAGATGAAAAATTCCTTATTTAATAACCGAAACAAACGCCTTGCACAGATATCCGTCTGGTTGTGCCTTAAACTACTAAATCTATGACTATAAACTACATCAATGACATTATAACGCCTTAAACCAGCGGTGCGACAGAAAACAAGCATTAGCCCGTTGTAGCATCATCCTGCTGACTCCCACAAACAAAACTCCTAAAACAATTGACATATTCTGCATCTTATCTTCGTATTTACGTTGATAAGAAGCGAAGTAAACGTAATAATAATTATTATTAATATTAACTTGGTTAACACACCTGAAAATTCAATGTCAATAATGCGCTAACCAGCTAAAACGCTATTTTCTTACACCTGTATCCATAAAAAATCCCGCCCTTTGCGCTAGGATTGGCTAACATGAATCCCTTTCGTTTGTTCCGATTGGCTAGTCAGGCAATCGTTCTTAGATTAACGAATCATCGCGAGTCTAAAAGCACAGGAGGCGGGGTTTGACTGAATACCGGTGGACGGAAAGATAACGCTAACTAAATAAACTAGCTTGCTAGTTAGCTGCACTGCACACTCGATGAACTTGTAGTAGGCGTTGTACCTAATGTGGCAGATATAATCTGACTGCAAGGAAATATGTGCTGAAAATTAAATATTAGAAATACAAGTGAAAACAGCGAATTTTAGAATGCTCGTCGTCAGGATGTAAGTGGTGTTTGTTTGAAATTTACCTGCCTGCTGCTCAGTCTCCGCCATGTTTACTGATGGCAACGTTCATAACATGACCTCTCAACTTTTCACGTGTATCACACTGTAGAATATAATGAATATTCGACATAGACTTTTTTTTGTTTAATGTTTTGCCAAGACTTCTTCTTCACTTTTAGACATTTTTTTAAATGAAGCAACATGTCTGATTTATTATTATTATTATTTACAATATAGGTAGACCCCAGTTAAAACAACATTTATTTACAGTTTTACTTAAGACTTGGCAAGAAGTTTTAAGAATGGCACAAATATTGAGTTTCACTATACTTTCTGCTGCTTCAGTGTTTTAGATTTAAATCTATATTTAGATCTTTTTGTCAGAAGTATTATCCGAAGTAACTACAAGCATTTCAGAAGTGAAATTCCAACTTAGAGTCAATATTTGCTGTGTTGATTCTTCTTTTTCAAGACCACTGCAATTTGCGATGGCACACTGTCAATCAACTTCCTGATTAATGGCAGGCCATTCTTGCATAATCAATATTTGAAGTTTGTCAGAATTTACGGTCTTTTGTTTGTCCATCTGCCACTTGAAGATTGACCACAAGTTCTCAATGGGATTAGGGTCTGGGGCGTTTCCTGGCCATGAATCCAAAGTTTCATTATTTTGTTCCCTGATCACTTTTGCTTTATGGCAAGGTGCTCCATGTTCTTTGATGGTTAGGAGACAGTGTTCTCTGATTATGCTTTTTTTGTACCATTCTTTATTCATGGCTGTGTTCTTAGGCAAAAATTGTGAGTGAGCCCACTCCCTTGGCTGAGCCCCACAAATGAATGGTCACAGGATGCTTTAATGTTGACATGATTCAGGACTGATGGTAGCGCTCATCTTTTCTTCTTCGGACAAGCTCTTTGCCGGGTGCCCCAAACAATCGGGAACGGGATTCATTAGACAAAATGACTTTACTCCATTTCTCAGCAGTCCATTCCCTATACATTTTGCATAATATCAGTCTGTCCTTGTTTTTCCTGGAGAGAAGTGACTTTTTTGCTGCCCTTCTTTAACAATATAAAAGTGAGCGCTATCATCAGTCCTGTGTCAAGCCAACAGTAAAACAACCTGAGACCATTTATGTGGATAAGAGCTGGATGAAGTACTTCAGTTGGTGAGGTCTAGGTTCAGCAATGTTATGTGCCCAAAAAATCGGTAATCTAACTACCTGAATGTACTGAATGACCTGGGTTTTACATCAATAGATTTTTCTTCCCTGATGGCACGGGTGTATCACAAGGCCAGGTTTCCTTGGGCTCAAATTGTGAAAGAGTAGTTCAGAAAACAGACTTTTTGGGATTTTCTGGAGAAGACTTTATGCTGCGGTCTGACATTTTCATCATCAATACAAGATCATGGTGAGAAATTAATGCAACTCTGGACAGGAATAAATATTGTTTACATTACATAAGCTTATCAAATAATGCCACAGCCATAAAGAAAGCAAAAGGCTGTAAAATTTATAATGTATAATGTTTAGTTGAGTTTTTGTGAAAATCTAATGTTTGTGCACATAACATTAATCTCTGACTGTTTAAGCTATTTATTACAGTAATTGCCATACTGGGAGAGATTTCTTCAAAGTAGTTTTCTTCATTCTTGGTGACTGTAAAAAAAAAAAACTTGTAACAAGTGTTGCTCTGCTAGGGTATATATACACACACACAAACACACATATTTATATACAGTATATGGGGGAATTAAATGATTAGACAGAATTAAACTGTAGGTATCTCAGCATGCGCAAAGCACCGCAAAACGTCCGTAGGTTATGTACAGAAAACAGAATTGAACGGTTCTCAATGAATCTTCCGTTCTTTTGACACTTGACTCCCATTGACGCTATGCAGTGCAATAGATTCAAAAGAACAAACGATTCGGACTAGAAGATACGTGAGGTGAGTTGCTCATTCTGTTTATAATAATATATCATTAGCGGCATTGTAATATTTTCATTACTGAAACTATAGCCAAAATTTTTATATGTAGATGTGTTGGGTGTCTGTTTGTTGAAAATGTAACATTTTATTTTATTTCTGATCAAAAGAACAAAATGAACTAAGTGACTCAAAAAAAAAGATTCATTTTGATGAACGAGGTTCAAAGAACCGAGTCACTAAAATGATTCAAACTTTCCATCACTACTCCGAATCTTGGATCGAGGGGGCGTGTCCAAATAAAGCCTTGCTTCGAGGCGTGTGTCGGTGACCAATGACAAATGAAGCCTCGCGTTTGCCAGAATTACTCGTTTGGCGCTTGAGTAAGAGCTAGCCACTCTTCAGTTAATTTTCATATATTTAGACCTATATTGATTATGTGCATTTGAACATATCCTTGCGCAGTGCAGCTGCGTTTAGATATTAACTGTTGAGCTTGTGATGTTTCGAGCTACTTGATAAAAATGTGTCCACTAGATGTCAGTACAATGAGCCCTTAAATGAAGCTTCATGAAACCGTTCGTGAAACTATCGGCTGGGAAGCCTTCGACACCTAAATAAGGCTTCATCTAGCCATCATTCCTGAATTAAGATAAACATTCACACAAGCTAATGTTAAAAGGGCTTGCTTTAGCGCGCAGTAAGCTGATTGGCCACGTGTTACGCGACGTCACCTTTGGGGCGCGTCACAAAAAAAGAAGACACATGTCTTTATCTACCTTATTTAGAACCGCCCCTCCTGGGCGACTCGGGCTTCGGAGTTTCGGAGTCGTATTCGTACTGTGGTAGCTGGTGAGAACGTTGTCACAGTTTGTTTTTGGGGGCGTTTCAGTCAAACCATTCCTACAATGACTTTACTGGGGACTTTGTCCAGGGCCATGGTGAGTGGAGACTGTATCCGGTTTATGCGAGACACTTGTGCGAGATTAAACAAGAGGCCAGTGCTGGGTGAAATACGGAACGGTTCGCTCTCAGCGCTTTAGTCTATATCCACTGCTACTTTTTTGTAGCTTAGCAACCTGGTTAGCTAGCTTACATATGGGATGCAGAGTACCAGGACTGGCTTATGTAATCGAGCTAACAAATGCACTCTGAAATTGAGATCTGAGTGCGATTTTATATATTATATGCTTCATTCCGGACACAACATGAAGCTGACGTTGTCACTAAAGCACTTGGCTGGGAAATCTAACTTGAGCTACGTTTGATTAGCACGTTAGTAATAATAATAATAATAACAACAACAATTGCTTTTAACCCAGCTGTTTAGTTCTGGTACCGGTGTATCTGCGCAGGAGATCTTTAGGTAAGAGTTTTGCGTTAACAGTTACTTTAATGTAATGGATTATTGTGGGGATGTGAGTGTTCTTCCTCATGTCGTGTCAGGGAGTTTTTCCTTCACCTGGCCTGCTCATTTTTCAAACTACATCTGTTTAAAAATCTATGAATATATGCAAGTGAATTGTATCCCGATGTAAGGATTATTTAGATCTATGGCATTTCAGGCAACTCTGGTACTGGGGTTTAAACCTTCGGATGAAAAGTCCAGTGGCTTAACAAGTGATCTACCCCTGTCTAGTTTCTAACTTTGATACTCTCTTTCCCTCAAGCAGATGTTAAACCCCTCTGTTTCTCTGTGTTTTTAATTTTTTTATTTTTGCATTTCCTTGTTTCTTTCGCAGTCGAAGGCTGGCATGACGAAGCCGAGCTTTCTGGTGAAGCCAGTGTCCGTGACTAAGATACCCGGTCGTTATTTGGCTCATCAGGAGTCTCTCCCAAAGCTGCCAGTACCTCCACTGAAACAGACATGTGATCGATACCTGACTGCTCTGGAGCCCATCGTGGATGAAGAGCAGCTGAAACACACGCGCAGACTCTTGGAGGAGTTCCAGGTGCCCGGTGAAGTGGGAGAAAGACTGCAGAAAAGCCTGGAGAGGAGGGCAGGCAAGCTGGAGAACTGGGTACAACATATTACTAACATTGGAAACATGTTGGTCTGAAAAAGTACAAAAAAATATCTAAGTTCTGTAGTCACAGTAAGACCAAGTTATATTTGTCTTTAGACATTTTACAATTTTTTGCTTGATCACAGACATCTTTTGAGTTGGATGGATTCCCTTTTTGTGATTAAAGAAAGAGGTCATGAAACCCGCACAGCAAGCATAGCGATAAGAAAAAAAAAGTCTCTGTAGTATTAAAAAAAGTTTTACACAGGGACGGGGGAATAACCTGGAAAGGCCTTGTACTTGTGCAGCGTGTCCTCATTCATGCAAAATATCACAGTTTTTAGTCTACAGGTCTAAATACTTTGTTTTATGACCCATTGTCCTTCCTCAATCTTAACTTGCTCTGCTTTATGATTTTTACCACTTGTAATTCTGGCACAAACAGTGTTTTTAGTTTTTTGGTACATAAATGAACAATCTGCTGACTTATCTTTCTAATAAATAGTATTTCATAACACAGAGTACATGTATGTTTTGTTTCTTCCCTCTGTCTCTAGCTCTCTGACTGGTGGTTAAAGACTGCATATCTGGACTACCGGATGCCTGTGGTTGTCCACTCGAGTCCTGGAGTCGTCCTTCCTCGCTTAGAATTTAGTGACCATCTAGGTCAAATAAGGTCAGGACAGCACTTTATTTGGTCTGCTTGTGCAATGTTGGAAAAATCTTTGATAGTTTAATTAATCAGTCACTTAAAACATCAAGTATTTTGTTCTATTTTGAAAGCAAAGCCAAATGAAAAACAAACGCTACTTGCTTTTATAATCTGACTATTCTAGATTAATTCTAGACTTGAACTCGTATGTAACTAATGACTTGTACACAGCTCATCATGCGTGACCATAGATTTGTGCCAGTGATTCCAAGACTAATAATACATCTGCCAACTGCAGTGACCTTTGTACACACTAACCCAGATGTACTTGAACTTGCTATGAGTTACTCATGCTGCAATAGCAGGAAGTGCTACACTTGTGTTTAGTTTTATTCCATACAGTCAGATTTTAACTACCAAAAAACTGACCTCTGGTCTGTTTTTGTTGTGTTTTGCAAGACTGAGCAAATGAAGCAAAAAGTCCTCCTCAGGTGATCAGATCGCAAGTGCACTAAAGTGTGAATGACGTCAAATGTGTCCTGTTATCTGATATAATCTATCAATATGCAAAATTTAGTTTCCATAAAATACAGGTGTGTCTCAGTTTTGCACAGTTCTGAAAGTGGAGCTGACATGATACAGGAAAACTGTACTTCAGTTCAAATCAGCAGCAGTACCATCTGAAAGTCTGATAAAACTACAATATCATGCTGAAATTAACACTTGGGGTTTGTAATCCACTTACAAAAATATGTATTGCCTTTTAAGATCAATATTAACTATGCATATGACTATTGATTATGATCCACTTTTTTCTTGTTTTATGGCAGTTGGCATCCAGTAAGTTGCATTACCACTACATATAGGTCTCACACCCTCATCCTTCCGGCCTTCTAAAGCTGACTTTCCAGTCCAGTCTTCCTTAAAGAAAAAAATGAAATGCTTCCTTCCCTCATCAGTGACTCCCCATTTTTTTTCTCATGCACCTGAATTGGCAACATTGCTTACAGTGCTTTGAAAAAGTATTTGTTTTTTTTTCCTGCAGTTGCATAAATGATTAAACATTTTAATATTACACAATATTAAGTAAATACAAAATGCAGTTTTTAAATGATGATTTCATTTATTAAGGGAAGGCAGCTGTTCAAACCTTCCTAGCCCTATGTGGAAAAAGCATTTGCCTCTAAATCTAATAACTGGTTGTGCCATTCTTGGCAGCAATAACTGCAATCAAGTGTTGGCAGTAACTGGCAATGAGTTCACAACACTGCTGTGTAGGAATTTTTTACCCAATCTTCCTTGCAGAATTTTATTAATTCAGTTACATGTGATGGTTTTTGTGCCTGAACGGCTTGTTTAAGGATCTCAATTGAATTTTGGCTCGGTCAAAGTTCGGACATAGTTCACAGAGCCAGGTAGGTTTGGACAGCTTTTTCTCTTAATAAATGAAACCATCATTTAAAAACTGTGTTTTGTATTTACTCTTTTTATCTTTGTGTAATATTTAAATTTGACTGAAGATCTGAATAGTTTAAGTGCAACGTAAATCATTTAAATGTATGTAAAATAATGATAAAAAAAATCAGGATGGGGCAAATACTTTTTTCTATGGCATTATACAGTGTATATTGAGTACTTGCGGCATTTCTGATAAGACACTATTAAAGAACCTGATGCTTATACTCGTGAAAATATTTTGGCAACTGCAGCAAGCATGACTTACTGTACAACACAGATATTTTACCTATGCTGAATGGGGAGTCAAAAATGTCCATAAACAGTAAATATTGGTGTAACTTTTAGAGGCAGTGACAAAATCTCACCCAAGCACAATTTTTTTCAGGTTTGTGTTTTTTAGGGAGATTCAGTTGTGTAATTGTGGCTTACACGATCAAGACAAAAACAATCCGCATAGCCTTTACTCTGGGTCCACAAGTCCCTTTTCCTGAACTCTGAGCGGCTAAAAAAAATCCACTTCTACAATGGGATGTAGGTCAGAAGGAATTTCAATGAATGCTGGAAAACAGACACTTTTTGAAGACGTCCGAGTTGTTAAGAAGAGTATAATATGGCACCTTTTAAAGGAACAGTTTGGACACAATTCAGCTAATGATACAAGTAATCAAAACATAAAGCATACATTAAAAAAAATTTCCATAGTGCAAGTTTTCTCTTATTGCGGAGAAATCTTTATTTAAAATCTTCTTGTACTAACTTCTTCCTTTTACGTCATGAACAGTTGTTTAAGCATTTCACTGCATATGGTTGTGTATGTGACGACTAATAAAATAAGAATTAGAATTTTGTCTGCATTTTTACAAATTAAATTTGTGACTCAATTGTAGAAAGGACACCTGTATAATCTGCTTACTTTAAGTTTAAAATTGTGTAAATGTAACATTGCCATTCCTTTGGCTGAACGTGCATTGCTGTTCGTTTCTCCCAGATACGCAGCCTCGTTGATTGCAGGAGTTTTGGATTTCAAAACCATGATTGACAAGTGAGTATTTCTTTTATTACAAAATTTGTATCCAAATCAGCAGGTGATGCCATGTCAATTAAATATTACACAACCAGTGCTGTGTTTAATTAAAGCTGGTTCCTAATGACAAGCACGTTCTGTGTTCCAGTCAAACGTTACCGGTGGAGTATCTTGGTGGGAAGCCACTGTGTATGAATCAGTATTATCAGATTCTGTCCTCCTGCCGCATCCCCGGGATAACGAGTGACTCTGTGGTGAATCACGCTTTGAGCAGAAAATCTCCTCCTACTCACATCACCGTAGTGCACAACTTCCAGGTCAGTGTACAGACACAGATCCTTCAAGAAACACACAATTTTTTTTGGAACCAGCAGAATGCTCACACACACCTTGTGACTCCTCCATACCTAATTTCTGTACTTTGATATTCGAGTTATGCAACTCCAGTAGACACCAGAACTCATCACACGGCATACAGACATTGTGTCAGCAACTCCTGAATCAAGAAAATATGATGTGAATATGTGCACAATAAGTGTTGTGTTTTCAGTTTATATCAAGGTCATTGACATACAGTTACAGTCAATAGTTTACATACAGTTATCAGAAACATATATGTAATTGGTGCATTGGGTCTTTCAAAGATTTTATTTTAACTCCTTTTTTTCTGGGGCAAAATGATTCTACATCTGTAATGCGAAAATAAAACACACAGAAATTGGTACACAATGTTGCATTTATTTAATGATTTTAATTTCAATTCATGTTTTTTCAACATGGTCGAAATTGTACTTAAATAGCACCATATATTTGGTTGAATGCAAACATCTTTAGCAAGCGCTTTTACCATCAGCAAACTTCTGATAGAATACTGGTTGTATGTTTGAGCGCTCTTCTTGGCAAAGATGTTAGTGTTCAATTAAATTTGCTGTTCCTCTGGCACAGATCTTACTTCTATGCACCACAAAGTTTTGATAGGGTTGAAGTTCGCCATGCTTTATTCATTTCACAATCAGTGTTGATGTTGCAACACTGTCATGTCCAGGTTTCAACCATCCAGCTGAAGATTTAAGGATATGCTGAAGAATTCTGACATCTTTGATTCCATCCACACTGGCAAAAGCCCCTATGCATGATGCTACCTCATTTAAGTCATTCAAGTTTTACTCCTCCAAACATAACTTTCTCCAGGAGACATTTTCTTTGTCCACCTTATTCAGTTTGTTGGCGCAGGAACTTCGTTCTTGGATGGCAGCTTTTCAGTCCATGGTGATGTAAAACTAGCTTGACTGTGACACCGGTTTTCCAGCAGGCTGGTTCCTGAACCACCTTTATCTGATGGCGACCGTTTGGGTCTTCTTCCAGATCATGGCAAAGTAGCTACAATGACTAATAATTAATAACAATGACGTACATGCAATTGTAAGAGTTGATTTTGACATCTGCAGCTATTTAGAAATGGCTCCAAGAGACATTCCTGATTTGTCTACATCATCCATTCTTTTCCTCAGATGTGCACTGATCTTCTTGGACTTTCCCATTGTACTATATGTTGGTCAATCTAATAAGTGCTGTAAGGAAACCTTTAGAGTTCGGCTTGGCAAATTAAGACATTTAGGGACGTTCAGCACCACTGAATTAATATCTAAGTGGGAGTATGTGTAATGTGTTAATAGCAGAAAACCTAGAAGAAATGAAATTTTGTTCTCCAAATTTTGGTGTTTTCCACTATTAAAGAACAAAGAAATATTTGAAAGCCCAATATTGCAATGACCTTCACGACAATACTCTCTCTCTCTCCCTCTCTCTCTCTCTCTCTCTCCTCTGCACTGCTGTAGTTCTTTGTGTTGGATGTATACCACAGTGATGGCACTCCGCTGACCGTGGATCAGCTCTACACTCAGCTGGAGAAAATCTGGAACTCTTCCCCGCAGCCCAGCGAGGACCCGATCGGCATCCTCACCTCCAATCATCGCGACAGCTGGGGCAAAGCCTACGCCAACCTCATTAAAGGTCAGAGAAGTGTAGAACCTCGGGGAGTGGACCTGCAGCAGGGGTGTTCAGTGTTAATTTGTAGAAATGCCGGAAATTGATTCAGTGATGTATCGTTATTCCGTGTGGTTATTCATGTATGACTCCAAAATCAACAACCAAAAACATATTTTAAATTTTACTTGTTTGCATTTGAGGTGATAAAATGTTACAGTTCCTGTATATTCCTATAGTTGGTGTGCTGTAAAATAGTCACACATTGGCAGGCAGCCCAGTGTCCTGTGGGGTACAATAGGAGTGAATTATTTGCTAAGTTTAGTTAAAATTTTAACCCGGTACTACAACACCTAGGTGGTCTTAGTGTTAATGGTTTTGACTGCTTGGTGTACGCCTGATCATAAAGCGAATATTTGCTCGCTAAGCATTAGTTTTTATTTAGCCCCCTCTTCGCTTGTTTAATATATATTTTTCTTATGGAAAGGCTTTTCACTAGACTGTAGAGTATGAAAAATATTTAAGAATTGTTGAGGAAAATGAATTTGGCCAAATTTTAGTTTTTCTATTTGTCTAAATTCAGCTAAAAATGCTGAGTTTTTTTTCCTTTCTTTTCCCCAGATCAAAGCATTTTAACATATGAAACTCTTACCACAGTGTAACGGGTTTGATAGAAGAATAGCTAAAAATCACCTTTTTTTTTTTTTTTTTTTAAACATTCCAGATAGAAAAAATCAAGAGTCTGTGCAGGAAATTCAGAAGAGCATCTTTACAGTGTGTCTAGACGCTCCAATGCCACGCGTCACAGACGAGATGTACCATAATCGAGCAGCTTTACAGATGCTGCATGGAGGAGGCAGCCAATGGAACAGTGGAAACCGCTGGTTTGATAAAACACTTCAGGTTAGCCTGGGGAGAGTTAATAATATATCAGTTCAGTGATAATATGCTGAAAGAATTAACGCACTTCAAGAGTTCATTTGCAAAAACATATCTCAATTTCTTTTTTCTTTTTTTTTGTCACAATTTTTGTTTTTTATTATTATTTTTTTTTAATGCATCCCAGGTAATATCAAGCAAATTGGTATGGGGATGGTTGGATTACGTAAAAAATAACTTGTCTGATTTTAGAATTCAGACTTTAGCATGTATGAAGAATTATATATGGCAGTCAGTTTACTTAAAATAAATAAATAAATAAATAATCAATGCAAGATCTCAATACTTAAGACATAATCCTTTCTGAAAGTAAATTTTAAATAAACGATTTATTGGGGCCAGAGTTATTTTTAAGTATATATGATCTGTAAATGTGTGTAACCTTATTTATTTAAGGGAGGGGGAACTGACATGTCAACATGGGGTTGGCAAATAGGTAGGAGGTCATTTGAAATCCCCTGCTGTAGCCCTGAGTTTGGCTGTTTCCCTCTGTGCAGTTTATCATCGGTGAAGATGGGACATGCGGTCTGATCTACGAACACGCCCCTGCAGAAGGTCCTCCGATCGTCGCGCTGATTGATCATGTGGTGGAGTATACGTAAGCATCATGATCAACATTTCTATGCAGACCATTTTAAAAAGATAATTCCAGCACTGCTAAGTGTTCCGTTTGGTCCTGTCCATTAGCAAGAAGTCCGAGATGATTTCTACCCCCGTGGCTCATCTTCCTGTGCCTCAGAAACTGTGCTTCAACATCACACCAGAGATTAAAAGCGACATCGAGGAGGCCAAGCAGAACATGAATACGTAAGAAGCTCTAGATCTGTGTTTCCGCTGATTCCGTTCGACCTTCATCTTTGAATTGGAGAACTAGTTAATGTGCAGAGTTTTAAAAAAATATATATTTTATGGGTTGCCAGTTTAATACATAAACCTATTGTATATCTTATTCTTCTACATCTAAGCTGTAGTTATTAATAATTATGCTCTGAGATCAGTTAAAAGGCTGTGCACATTTATAACCCTTACTTTGATTTGTTGCTTTTCTCTAAACTTTTGAAAAAGTTTACAGAACAGCAACAAATTAAAGGAATTGTTATATACGCACACTCATGGCCCTTTAACTGACCTCACAGCATGCACTGTTTAAAAAGCATGTATTTTGTAGACCCACAAACTCTAGTTTGCTGGACCTTCTATAAACTGGTATTCAGTAAAAAGAGACCTCCGGATCCCCATTGGGGTGCAGATATGATTTAGATGATGCCTCATTCTTCATAGCAGTTACACTGACATGAAAACATGCTGGCCTGAGTGCATCAGCACAGCAGCACCGTTTGGCTTTATGTGGTAGAAAGTCAAATAGCACACACTGTGTGTGATAGGAGATGAGCTGTCATCACTGACCTAAAAGGTTAAAATAAGAATAAAACGCTCAGTAAGCGCACACCGTGTTACAATAAACACATCTGCTCTACTGTGCGCACACGTTATTATCGTTGTCTGCATTATTAATGCCTTTTTCCACAGAATGGTTCGTGACTTGGATGTGAGAGTCATCGTGTTCTCCCACTTTGGTAAAAATGTTCCAAAGTCGTACAAGATGAGTCCGGATGCTTTTATTCAGGTGGCTCTACAGCTGGCTTATTACAGGTAAGGTTCAGCAGATAAGCTGTACTGGTTACTTCAGGCTGTTCAAAGCTGTGCAGTAAACATGTACAGTCGTGGCCAAAAGTTTTGAGAATGACACAAATGTTAGTTTTCACAAAGTTTGCTGCTAAACYGCTTTTAGATCTTTGTTTCAGTTGTTTCTGTGATGTACTGAAATATAATTACAAGCACTTCATACGTTTCAAAGGCTTTTATTGACAATTACATGACATTTATGCAAAGAGTCAGTATTTGCAGTGTTGGCCCTTCTTTTTCGGGACCTCTGCAATCCGACTGGGCTGCTCTCAATCAACTTCTGGTCCAAATCCTGACTGATAGCAACCCATTCTTTCATAATCACTTCTTGGAGTTTGTCAGAATTAGTGGGTTTTTGTTTGTCCACTCGCCTCTTGAGGATTGACCACAAGTTCTCAATGGGATTAAGATCTGGGGAGTTTCCAGGCCATGGACCCAAAATTTCAACGTTTTGGTCCCCGAGCCACTTAGTTATCACTTTTGCCTTATGGCACGGTGCTCCATCGTGCTGGAAAATGCATTGTTCTTCTCCAAACTGTTGTTGGAAGAAGTTGCTGCTGGAGGGTGTTTTGGTACCATTCTTTATTCATGGCTGTGTTTTTGGGCAAAATTGTGAGTGAGCCCACTCCCTTGGATGAGAAGCAACAACACGCATGAATGGTCTCAAAATGCTTTACTGTTGGCGTGACACAGTAGCGATCACCTTTTCTTCTCCGGACAAGCCTTTTTCCAGATGCCCCAAACAATCGGAAAGAGGTTTCATCTGAGAAATATGACTTTGCCCCAGTCCTCAGCAGTCCATTCACCATACTTTTTGCAGAAGATCAATCTGTCCCTGATCGTGGATTCTTTGCTGCCGTGGTTCGAAGTGGATTCTTTGCTGCCCTTCTTGACACCAGGCCATCTTCCAAAAGTCTCACTGTGCGTGCAGATGCGCTTACACCTGCCTGCTGCCATTCCTGAGCAAGCTCTGCACTGGTTGCACTCCAATCCCGCAGCTGAATCCTCTTTAGGAGACGATCCTGGCGCTTGCTGGACTTTCTTGGATGCCCTGAACCCTTCTTAACAAGAATTGAACCTCTTTCCTTGAAGTTCTTGATGATCCTATAAATTGTTGATTTAGGTGCAATCTTAGTAGCCACAATATCCTTGCCTGTGAAGCCATTTTTATGCAACGCAATGATGGCTGCACGCGTTTCTTTGCAGGTCACCATGGTTAACAATGAAAGAACAATGATTTCAAGCATCACCCTCCTTTTAACATGTCAAGTCTGCCATTCTAACCCAATCAGGCTGACATAATGATCTCCAACCTTGTGCTGGTCAACAATCTCACCTGAATTAACAAGACGATTACTGAAATGATCTCAGCAGGTCCTTTAATGACAGCAATGAAATGCAGTGGAAAGTTTTTTTCGGGATTAAGTTAATTTTCATGGCAAAGAAGGACTATGCAATTCATCTGATCACTCTTCATAACATTCTGTATATGCAAATTGCTGTTATAAAAACTTAAGCAGCAACTTTTCCAATTTCCAATATTTATGTAATTCTCAAAACTTTTGTCCACGACTGTACAGGGATTGTATCTACTGTATACAGGTAGTCACCTACTTACAAACGATTGTCCGATTCTTATGTCCAACAAAGTGAGATTTGTACATCTTTGAAATTAATATACCAATCCACTTGACTAAATCTGCCATCATGTTGCCAAATCCGTAATCGTGCTTAAGGAATTGAACATCACAGTAAAATGTTGTCTCTGCGCCTTTAAATCACAAGCAGAATCCGGGACAGCCTTTTGTCTCGGAGCTGTTTTCCACTGTATTGAACTGTGAACCCTTTTTTTTTTTTTTCCCGAAATTGGGAGTATTCACCATCAGAACAGCTTTACAGGACAGCCACTGTCTACCATCGTACTGCCGGACTGCTTTATTTGCTTTAGACATTTTATACATTAACTTACACACTAAAAATATTGTATATAATTGTAAATATTGGTATATGGTGCACTGCAATGTCTTTTTTTTACGTAAATTTCATGTGAGCTACTTGCGTGATAGAACCGGAAGTGGAACCGCGGTTCGTTTGTATCTGTGGAAATTTGTTGAAGACTACATGTATGTTCTATATGTGGATATATTGGTGTGATTTCTCAGAGGTACGTTAGGTACAAAATTTGTGATTGGAATAATAACTTGTTTTTTCAATTTATTTAAAAAAAAAATTGTTTAGGCTGTATAAGCGTTGCTGTGCCACGTACGAGAGTGCCTCTCTGCGAATGTTCAAACTTGGCCGAACAGACACCATTCGCTCAGCATCCATCCATTCTGCCAACTTCGCCCGAGCCATAGATGACCCTGTCAAGCAGGTTGGTTTTATTTATCCTCAGCTCTCATCACTATACAGTACACCATCACGGATTGCTCTTTGGCATTGTGTACATGGGGCTATAGGGTAAATTTTAAAGTTACATGAATCAAGCTTTCTGTAAGCAGTTACTCAGACATCTTCTGTGCATGGAAGTTTAAATACATAATAGAAATTGTATAGATATTTATGTACTTGTGCTGTGGATGTTTATAAATGTAAATACAGTACAAGTTTGTTGGTTATTAATAGTTGAATCAAGTGAAACAGTTACAGTACTGCATCGGCCCTAGTGGTATCTTGTGCGGGGTACATTTGTTGTTCTAGTAATGTTAAAAGATGCCCGTTTTGTCCAACAGAACCCAGAGAAGGTGACCCTGCTGGAGAAGGCAGTGAAGGCACACCGAGCGTACACAGACATGGTGAGAGACTTGACTCTGGTTTTAATTTATGCTAATTTGTACGAGTGATGGAGCCGGGTAGTCATACTGTACATTGATACAGCAACATGATTCAGTCTTGCAGCTCCAGGGTCCCAGGAGTATTTGTGTATGTTTTGTTTAGGCGATCCATGGACAAGCCATCGACAGACATTTGCTTGGCCTGAAGCTGCAGGCTGTCGAAGAGTTGTCTGTGCTTCCAGAAATCTTCAAGGACAAGTCTTATACCTTAGCCAATCACTACAACCTTTCCACCAGCCAGGTACAAACATCCTTGCCTGGTGTGATAGACTCAACATGCACCTTCTTTACACCATTCAATCTCGGTATGATTTGAGGAAAATCAATGACTATACCTTTTCTGATGCCTGCCTCCTTTTCTCTTCTCCTCCATTCAGGTCCCAGCTAAGACTGACTGCGTGATGTGTTTCGGCCCAGTTGTGCCCGATGGCTATGGGGTCTGCTACAACCCCATGGAGAAACACATCAACTTTGCAGTGTCTTCTTTTAACAGCTGTGCCGACACCAACGCCACTCAACTGGCCCACGCTCTCGAGGGCGCTCTGCTAGATATGAAGAGGCTGCTGGATCAGACACTCAAATCCAAGCTGTAAATCCAGCGAAACTCAGTACTGACTCTGTGGCCATTTCAATGAAGTATTGAGAGGACATTAAGTCCAAGCTGAATAACGCTTCATGAACAGTGTCAGTCATTTTGCACAGAGCCATTGTTTGGAATAATGAGACTTTTTATTTGGTTTTAGTGCCCTGGTGACTAAAGTAGGCACTTGAAGCAGATGGCACTTCATTGTTTTTTTTTCCCTCATCAGTAGTAATGAAATTACAAACAAAATTAACAAAAATCTTAAGAGACTTGTGGCATTTATTCATTTCATCCTCTGTACAATAGAGCTTATGGCTGTTTTCATTTCTTTTTTTTTCCCATTGATTTTTTTAAATCATAAAACTGAAAAGAAGTCTGTTGAGCGGGATTTTAAATGTCATCATTTGCTACTATGCCAATTTTGTGTGTGCACATGTGATTATATAGAGCTATTGTGATGTGTAATTTAATTTAGTGAATCAGAATATTACTGTATACTTCAGTAATGAGCCAGAATTATGTTTTTGAATTGTGTGCAGAATGATTTGCACAGACTAAATTATTGAACATTCTTTTTATAGTGAGTACCATGTACTGTATTTAGAGATTAACCACTACAGCACTGCATAAACAACTTTTATTTTTGTAATTAAATGGGTAACTTGTAAATTCTACAAGTGCTGAAATAATTAGTTCTTTACCATTTAACAATTCATTTCTAATGTTCATTCTTGTGTTCAGCAATAAACGAAGTTCAGAAAGTCAATGTCTGAAATTAATTGGCGAAGTTAAAGAATTATAACTTAACGGCAGTAGGATACATAGATGGCGACCAAAGGACACCTTCTGGTGTGAACAACAAATTGGAAACGTCCACCATACATAAACAGTGCATCGGGAAAGTATTCACAGCACTTTTTCCACATTTTGTTACAGCCTTATTCCAAAGATAAATAAAATTCATTATTTTCCTCAATTCTACAAACAATACCCCACAATGACAACATGAAAGAAGTTTGAAATCTTTGCAAATGTAAAAATCTTAAAAAGGCAAAAAAAAAAAAAAAAAACATGCATAAGTATTCACAGCCTTTGCCATGACACACAAAATTGAGCTCCGGTGCATCCTCTTTCCACTGATCATCCTTGAGTCCACCAGTGGTAAATTCAGTCAATTGGTCATGAGCTGAAAGGCACAAACCTGTCTATGTAAAAAGGTCCCACAGTTAACAGTGCATGTCACTTGCTAAGGACTTGTCTGTAGATCTCTCTATCTACAGGATAGGATTCTATCAGGGTACAGTCCTGGGGAAAGGTACAGAAACATTTCTGCAGGTCCCAAACTGAGAGATTGGGTGAGAAGAGCCCTAGTCGTGTCAAAAGTGCTTCAACAACATCTCATGGTCTGAGAGCCCTCTATGCCCGTTGGAAAACTCCAGGTGGCAGTCACATGCCTTTTACTCCATCATACAGGCCTGATTGGTGAAGTGCTGTAGAGATGGTTGTCCTTCTGAAAGGTTTTCCTCTCTCCACATAGAAACAGTGGACCTCTTGCAGAATGCCCATCAGGTTCTTATTCACCTCTTTGACCGAGTCCCTTCTCCCCTGATTGCTCAGTTTGCCTGCTGTAGTAAGAGTCCTGGTGGTTCCAAACTTCTTCAATTTACAGATGATGGACACCACTGTGTTCACTGGGACCTTCAATGCTGTAGAAAATTTTCTGCTCCCTTCTCCAGATCTGGGCCTTGATACAGTACAATCCTGTCTCAGAGGACTACAGACAATTCCTATGACTTTATTGCTTGGTTTGTGCTCTAACATGCACTGTTAACCGTGGGACATTTTTTTTATATAGGCAGGTGTGTGCCTTTTGAAATTATGTCCAATTAACTGAATTTACTAGAAATGTCTCAAGGATGAACAGTGAAAACAGGATGCACCTGAGGACAATTTTGAGTATCATGTCAAAGACTGTGAATACTTATGAGTTTGGCCCACTCTTTGCAGCTATAACAGCTTCAGCTCTTCTGGGAAGGAGTTTAGGAGTGTGTTTATGGAAGTTTTTGTGTTCCAGAGGCGCATTCGTAAAGTCAGACATATATCGGACACGAAGGCCTGGTCTCCGCTGTAATTCATTCCAAAGGTGTTCTGTCAAGTTGAGGTCAGGACTCTGTACAGGCCAGTCAAGTTTGTTCACCCCAAACTTGCTAATCCATGTCTTTATGGACCGTCCCCAAACTGTTCACACGGTTGGGAGCAGTTGTCCAAAATGTCTCGGTAGGCTGAAGCATTAGGAGTTCCCATGCCTTAAGTTTCCCACCAACAGACTTTGGGCCCCTGCGACCCTGTACAGAATCAACAGAATATATGATGAATTCAATGAATGAATGAGGCACTTTAGGGTCATATGAATTATAGTTAAATAATTTAAGAGCAGTGTGTTATATATATATTTATTTATTTAGGAAAATTAAGAAATTTAATTGTATTTTTATAAGTGCAAGTACTGTATTGTTTTCTTTCTTCAATAAAAATATTTTGGAAAAAAAAAAAATAATTTAAGAGCAAACAGGATTGCATTAAAACTAGTAGAAGGTTCTTTTAAACTTCATAAGTAAACAGACGCTCGCGCTAATTGAATAATTGGCTAGTAATGGTGTGCGCGTGAGCGTGTCTACCTGCGCGCGGTAGTGTGACGTCACGTCCACCTGCACGGTCCAAAGCAGCGGTGTCCGCGCGCGCTTTGATTTGGCCTGTGTGCGCGTGCTCTCTGTTTCAGCTGGTGATGAATGAGATTAAAGATATTTTTCCTGATTATCATGACGGCGAGTTTCTGGCCCCGAAAAGCGGGTAAGAATGTTTAACAGGAGCAGGAGACAGCTTATAGTTATTACAGCTCCTAATAACTTTACCGACGAGAAAACAGTACCGGACTTCATGAGTTTGAGTTACAAATTTTTGTACAAACAAAAAATTATTTAGTCTTTTAACCTTGTTCCTTATTTGAGTCACAGTCTAGTTGTCTAATCTTTGCTGGTTGAACTATGGCATATAATTTGTTTCCAGCAACATATTCATGTTTTAACTGACTTTTTAACTGAAATTTGAACTAAATTGAAAATGTAATGTTGAGAAATATAGTATCAATCCAGTAGGGGGCGCCCGTGGCCTAACAAACTATCAGTAACATTGTGCAGTGTGCAATGACAGTAGGAGACCTGACATCCCCAATATTTCTTTAAAAAAAATATTTATGTTCTTTATTTTTAAATTAAAAAGCCTTTATATTCTTTACATTTTGAAAACAATACAGTAGACTTTGTAACTAACAAAAGTTTACATTTTGCAGTTTTTATTGTTGATGTCAGATTATTTATAAGATAATAGTGATGAATGCTGGATGGAGAGGCTACCTCCATATTTTTGCACAAGGCCCCAACAGCCTCTAGAATGGCCACTGGTGGTGCCCGTGAAACTTGGCATTAATTTCATCTTTACCATAAGGAGAGGGATCCAGCAGTGCTTTAATCATTTATTCAGTTCAGCTCTCTCCCTCACCTCCTCCTCTGTAATATATACTCAAACGGATCAGCTTTCAAGACTTAAGCGTCCATGTTGACATCACCATCAGTGCTGCAGAAAGGAAACGCACAATGTAGGAAATTACCTCCAGAATCACTGGGTACCTCACATATTTCAAAACAAACATCACATGTTTCACTGCGGCATTCTCTGTAGTGCATTCTCTTGGTTAGCTTCATCATTAGACAATTTGAATACAGTCAAAGTTCAGATTTCTAGTCTGTCCAGGTTTCCTGTGTTATTTTAGATGGTTTACATGATATTAATAATTTCTTTCGCTGTCATGTTTAAAACTCATGTCTTGATGAGCCACATTAACTTTCCCATTTATTTCACCAAGTAAAATTTGGGAGGATTTTGTTTTTATATTGCGAATATGCATAATCAATATTTTTTCAGGAAAAAAAATAAGAAAAATCTTTCAAGCAAGAAAGCCTGTAATAGGAGATTCCATCTGATGGGAAGTGCATAGATTACTTCGAGGCACAAGACTCCTTGCTGTAATTCCTCTCACATGCTATTGGTTAGGGCAGGCTGACTGGGAGGATTCACTAGCTTCCATCCATGCTGAAGAATACCGGATAGACTGAAGGAAGTGAGAAAAGCTTCCTGGACTTCCAGAAGCTTAAGTCGGCTATGTGGGACACTGACTACCTATGGAGGGAGGTGCAAGGGTCAGTACACTAAATTCTGAGCCCTCGGAGAGGGAAATCCTCCTGGTGAATGGATGGGTCAGAAGGATGCATTTAAGGAATAGATGCTGAAAGCTTTGTAGGGCTAAAGGAACAGGGCTCAAGGTTGGAAGCCTGGTTGAGCAATTATTTTAGTGTTTTGATGGCCATGCGGTGCTTTGTTCCCTGTGCTATTAATTAGTTAAACTTGCTAAGCGTTCTTCTGTGATTCTTCTAGTTGCTCATTATGTTCCTTTTAATGCGAATACTGTATAGTTTCTATTTTTTATTTCTAATTTTCAAATCAAATATTTGGACGTTCTGAGAAGTTTGGAGGTTTTGTCCATAACTCATGTCAAGTAGAGGCAGTGCATTTATAAACTTTTATATTTCATAATATAAAAAGTTTCAATGTTTTCCTTCAATCCAGAGGGCATGTAATATATTTACTGCAACATTATTACCTAGATTTACTTTAATAAAATTGTTGTTGCTTTGCCTACAATGATTACCATTTTTAATATTTTTTAACCAAAGCTTTATATTAAAATACCACTTAAGGAAAAGCACTGCGTGGTCTGCCTGGTTCAGTGTCTAGCTGAGAACAAACAGCTTCTAATTGTTTTCTTACTATTTATAAATGTTGTAAATGGAGTTCTAATATATGCTATAATGCTCTGCTTAATTTCCTGTGTTTTTAAAATGAATTTTTCTGACTCCGTAATCTGGTTGGATGAGAGGCCTTCTACAAGTGCTGATCTAGAACATAACAGTACTGGGACGTTTAACTATAACTGGGACTTTTAACAGCACTGGGACGTTAAAGTAATGAAAGTAGGAAAGTCCACAGTACTAGAAAGAGGAGAGAGCAGCTGCCTGCCAAAACCCATAACCAATCAAAAACCAGTCACGGAAGCACTTTCAGAAGAAAGCACATCTGATAACGTCATCTTAAACAACACTGTTTCGTTAGTAATTGCTTCTAAGTAATTCCAAATTGCATCAGAACCATGTTGTTCTGTCCACAGCTGACGTGAGCTACAAAGCTAACCTGCTTCTAACACAAGGCTGAATTCCAAATCCCTCTCTAGTCGCTGATCAATGGCACTATTTAGTGTGTGGAACAAGGAATTGTGTACGCTGGCCTTCCTATAAACACTACTTGGGATTTAATTTAATTTAGCTGATATTCTAAAGTGGAATAAGTGAAAATATAAAGTAAATCTTGAAATGTTTTTAGGGCTATCCAGCACCTTCATGTCATTCTCTTTGCTTATTATGTAGCAGAAAGAATTTATGTAAAACTTTCATCCCAGTAATTACACTAACTGCCGTCGTTACAAGCTCCGCCCTCAAGCTTACAGCCGCATCTGTGGTTTTTCCACTATAATTGAGTGTTATGTGTATTACCTTTATTTTTCAGATTGAGGAACTGCATTGAAATTCTGGTTTCTGGTAATGTGGTGTGGTGTTTAACATCATGTTGAACATGTATTGTAATACTACTGTTTTTATGGATGAAACAAACATCCTTTGCTCTGAAGATATATCAATGACAAAAAAAAATATCATGTGCTCACAGGGCAAAGCTGGCCTCTCTCTTTGATCCAAGCCATGCTGAGCCAGAAGGAAATGAGTCTTTCAAGTTCACTGCCCCCAAGCAGCCCAAAAAAGTCCCCTCTGCTTTTGGTACGCAACATATTTCAGCATGTTTTTTGCGACACATGTCTGTATAATTAGTGGATATTGTTAAATGTGTAGTTTGCCATTTTAGGTCCACATCCTCAGCAACAAGCCCTTCCTCCACCAGCTCCAGTCGTTTTATTGGCTTTCGCGGTCCATGCATTTCACTTGTAAGTATATGTGACAATAAAGAGGAATTATATGAAATGGCTGGTTGACTTTAAGATCTGGTTGTAATAACTAAAACATAATAGCTGAGGGATGTCTAACACAGCGGGTTTTCAGTGTGAACGGGCAGTACGTGAAGCATGGCAAGTTGGGCGTGGCCATCCTGGGAAATCATCCAAACAAAGAGGTGAGAGAATGATGGGCAAGAAAATCAAATAAACCACCATGTACTGTATGTGGTAAATGTTTTGTACACATATGCGTAATTAATGGTGTGATTTCTCACTCTGTCATCACAGTATAAAGTTCTGCTGTATGCAAGTCAACAGAAACACATCACTACAGCACGAATTCACCATGGATTTGTTCTCACTGCAAGTTGATTTTAGCCTTTTATCCTCTTTAATCTTCTATTGTTGTCAGTAGCATCAGTGCTGTGCGTAACCTTTCTTTCCACAGGTTCAGCCTGGTAACTACACTGCCTTCTATGATGATCAGAGGCAAAGCTGGTCCCTGAGGTTCGACTCGGAGGAAGCTAGAATAGACTTCTGTAAAGAGGTAATCTCAACTTGACTAATTGGAGTCATGGGACAATTATCTAAAAATCATCATTAAGCTTATAGTGCATGTTACTTATGAACAAATCAGGCACATTTGATTCAAGTATAAAAAATGCTTAAGTACTTCTGTGTTGTTTGATACATGGCTCTAGATAGGTTAGTAATAGTTGATTTCTTAATGATGGCAGAGTAAAAAGGTTGTAAAAAAAAAAGTATGAAATCAAAAGTCTCACAACAAGAGGAAAGACCATGCCTCAATACACTGATGTAGCTTGGTCTGCTTATTTATTTTAAGTAACTTTGGTAAACAACCAGGCTTTGAGCCAGATTTCATAAAGGACTTTTAATTTGAAGCATAAAAAAAATCTAACTTAAGGCACAAGTGAGAAACAAGGTGCAGATGACGCATGATCAGGAAGGTGATTAGTATACTGGTGGTGATGAGTGTTTTGGACAAGACGAGTTGCTGCTGTCCTTTTACATAAATATTTAAATTGTATCTTTCGGCATTTTACAGCCTGTCACATTAGTCATTGTGACACAGCCTGTCAACTTGTTCCCATTTCTTTAATTTAATATGAAGAAATGGGGTGGTGCTAGACTTTTGCACAGGACTGTATCCATCCATCTAGGAACATCTGTAGTCCAACTAGGAAGCGTGGAGGCCAACAGTGACCATTGTATGTAGGGCCTCCGGTCAACACTTGCACTACGGGAAATTTCAGGGATGCCAATTAGCCTAATCTGCATGTCCTTGCCTTAGCAGTTTAGGAATTACATTAGTTAATTTATGACAAATAAATGAGCTAAAATGTCCGATATTGATTCTAGGTGTTGAATTTACATGTATACATATACAAAGTCATAAAATACCTCCAGCTGAAATAACAGATTTGTTTCATTTGATTTAAAGTATTATGAAATTTGTGTATAAATCATTCTGCCTCTAAGGTGTGTGTGGCCAGGTGGAACAGTCAGACCCTCACAGACACACTGCTGACTCAGGACTTGGTCCATGGAGAGGGACAGACTGTTAGCATGGGGGACACAGTGGAGGTGGCCTTGTCTAGCTGGCTGCTTCAGAATCATGCTGTAGGACAGGTATACTCCTGTTTTCAAATCTGTGGTTTTGTTTGCCAGGGTTCTTCCTTCCCCTTTCCTCTGTTAGCAGTTACATTTTGCTTTAATAATTAAATAAAAGCATGCATTTCTTTTGATCCAACATACAATAGATGTAAGCAGATCAAAAGAAATGCTTACGTTTATTTAGTTATTAGTCTAATTGCTAACCGATTGCTGTGGTGTAAGAGGAGGAAAACAGTTTAGTGTGTGAAAGGGTTTTATGTCAATGCCATTTTATAAATTTTACATAATACGTTACATAGATTTTTATTTTTAATTGTATTATATTGCAACTTTATATCCGTATATTTGTAGATTTTATTTTTTTTATCTTTAATGCAATTTTTGTCTACTATTAATGCAGGAAAATCTTTATCTGCTTATTCTATCTCATCTTTTTTTTTTTTTTTTTTTTAGGTCACAAACAGTTGTTTAAACTTTTCACTGCATATCATTCCGTGTATGATTGTGTACATGACAAATAAAATTTAGAAGTCAGGAAAGGACCTTGAAAATCAATATTCTTTATTATATTATTATATATACAATATTTCTTTTTTTTACACAAAGTGTTAAAAAAGCAGTAGGTATTATTCAATTCAAAGTGTATATATTTTTTATGAATCATTTTTAATTATGAAAACATCAGACAAACACTTGCCATTTAAATAAGAACATCAAATCCGCACCAGAAACCCAAGTCATGGTGTTTTTATAAGTGTGTCCTGTTCCGTTCTAGAGATGTTTGTTACATCTTCAGAGACACATGATTTTTGTTTTGCAGCTATTTGATTCCAGATCATGCAAAGAAAAGCTCCAGCGAGTGAGCCTGACCTCTAACTCAGCCCTGATGGTAAGTCTTTTATTTGATTTGTGAAAGCTAATCTTTACACATTTGTCTTGTTAAATCCAACATGAGTCAGATTTGCTCAGTTCCTCTGTTCATTCCTTGTCTCTGGTAGGGATGGGAAAAGGGGTTGTTGGGGATGCAGAAAGGAGGTCGACGTCTTATAATTGTTCCCCGCAGCATGGGTTATGAGTCAAAAGAAGTTCCAAGCCATGCACCGCCCTCCAGTGCATTAGTGATTGCAGTGGAAGTTCATCAGGTAGGCTGATGAGAGTGAGAAATGCAGGCTTCATTGTAAAGATTTCTTACCCATATTTAATGATGGTTAGCGGCTGATTAGATTAAAATTTATTAAAAACTTTTAAGGTTAATTTCTCCAAAGATGCAAGCTACCTCGCTGCTGGATCCACAGACTGCTACAAGTCTCTAGTCCCTGATCTAGACAGAATCAACGTTGAGGGTTCAGTCCAGCCTGCTTTGGGCAGCTCTGAGCAAGGGTTTGTGCAGACATGTTGCATCATGACACTACAACTCCATTAAAATCATTAGGAACTAAACTGCAGTTTAATATCTAATTAATGTTTAACATTTAGAGATCAAGGACCTGGTGTTAAGTGCAGAGCTGTAAACGAGTTCCCTAAGGCAAGTTACTTTAAAAGTAGAATTTCTGCTTGTTGAGTTTTAAGTGTCTGATCCCTACCTGTATATTTGTCCATTTTTGTTTCAGTATTCAGATGAATATAATATAATTTATACAATAACACCTGAATAATATTCTATTTAAGATGCATCAATGATGAATAATATATGAAATGTATTTAAAAGCAACAATCACACAATTATTTATGCTTCTTTGATTCATTTCTGGTTTATGATTTGTAAAAAGAGGCTTGATTGGTGTGTGCGAAGAAATGGCCTGCAACCTGGTAGGTTTAATGGTTTAAGGAAATCTAAAGCATATTAATATATGGTGTAACTTTCCTTTGACTTTAAGCCAGCATCAATTTTTACACTTGCACAAATTCAGGGATTTTGTAGGATCAGAGTCAGGTGTATGATTAACAAATTATACAAAGGAAGGGGCTAATGATTATCAATTTCATCTGAAAAGCTAACCACTAAGTAAGAGGCTTAAAACTGTCTAATGAGCAGCCAGATTCTGCTACTAAGGTGTAGTCATGTCTCGGGTTATACACCATAGCAAGACTGAGTACAACAAAAGATGTACTGTAAATTAATTAGTATCAGCTATAGCTTCAGCAAAGAACTGTTGGAAACTACTGGGACCCAGGAACACCCATGCACTTGTTTGGAGAAGTCTGGCCAGAAGATTGAGTCTTCATCGAAGAACTGTGGCCCAATAACCACACCTCCCACATATCAATCAACTCGACTATGCATGAAAACATGTGCAGAAAAATGTCAGCAGGTGCTCTGGACCACTGAGTCAAAATTTTAAATGTTTGTCTGTAGCAGGGGGCAGGTTGTTTGCTGAAGGGCTGGAGAGCTGTACAATAATTGGTGTCTGCAGGCAACCATCAAGCATCAACGCAATACCACCAGGAAGGTGTCCGATTGCCCCCCAGTTTATTCTGCAGCAGAACAATGACTTCAAACATACATCCAATGAAATTAAAAACTATCTTCAGCTTGGAGAGAAACGAGGAGGTCATGGAAGTGATAATTTTGGACACATAGAGACCTGATCTCAGTAACCGCTATCTTTATTTCTCTATACGAGCCCCTGCTGCACTTATGCACTTATCCCAGCATTTCACTAATACCGTCAGTGTAGAAAGTTTTCTCAGTATCCTAGAGGCATGATTGGACTGCTGGTTTCATGTCCAACATGTCTGCAGGTCTCCCAAGAACTCATTTAATTGCCCATACATTTCGAAATGGCTTGGAGCAGTTACTGGGTCAGGACTGTATGAGGAATATGTGGCAATAACTCCCAAACAGTAAATCAAATGATCAGAAGCGCTCAGGTGTTCCTCTGCATACTCAGTTATTTTGGGTCAACTATAAAAATTTCTTTATAGAAGGTTATTTATGTTTATTTATAAATTTTTAAGTCATAGTTAATAGAGTTTAGATTTAATTTTGTTTACCATAAACATGATTGATTTTTTTTTTTGCTTCTTTTCCCCATTGTAACCTGCAGCCTCCTGAAGCAGACAAAGCCAAGTTAATTTCCCGTGTGGCTAAAATGGGCAAGCCGACATTGCCTTTCCTGAAAGTACCAGCTCAACCAAGCGACTCTGTGATAGAGGTGAGGGGAGGCATGCATAAGTGGGGAATGAGGATGGAGTTATTTTTTTCCCTCCAACATTTAAAATGACTACATATTATGTTCTAGGTTTACATTTCAAATTCCACATGTACAGGCAATGATGTTTTGACATGTCAGTGTGAGTTTGGTGTCTCTGTGTAGGAACGAAGAGAGACACTATCAGTGGGTGGTTCATCAGCCCAAGCTGTTTCATCTCCACTGCCTGTAGCTGGTGAGAGAGCATATGGCTTATCACAGCTTTCTAGCTTTGTTTCATATTCCTGTGCTGTGTTGCATTTCATCTGCAGTCTTCTTAAATCCTCCAGTTGTCCAACACCCTGAGACAGTGAGTACATGCGCAGCTCAGGAGGTGCATGTCTGCTCAGATCGAGCTTTTCAGGTGGAGTGGTGATCTAACGTATACATTTTCCTTTTTGTTTCATCTTCATGCAATATCATCTATGTTATTAGTGTAAAAGTATCAAAACATCATCGTGAATCTCTACTTTTGGTATACTGTAGAAAAAAACAAAAAAAAAGTCATGTTCAATTGGCTAGCACAATTTATATATACATATAAATAAAAAGGGGTCAATAAAAATGCTACACATTCAACATGGAACAATACATGCCTCTCTTAAAATATAAGTTATACAGTACAATGTAGGTCATCGCCACATCCCCTGTACAGACCTGACCTTGCATTAGTGTAGTACATACAGTAGTTTCGCATTGTTTTACAATCAAGTCCCAGTTTCACTTGAATGCCACCACCCCCATATAAAATATAACCCTCTAATATATTATGTAAGGCACAGCACTTGGGGTGCACAAATGTACTGTACTTCATAGTATGGGAAATATGGTCTGACAAAATCCAGATTTGGTTTTAATAATTTGGTTGTATGGATAAAAAAGGACAAGATGATAATAAAATTAAGTTTATTTATATATAACTTCTCCCCCCCCCTTATTTTATCAACAGCATTATTCTGCATCACAGCTGCAAGCTTTCCCATTAACATTCCCACTCCAGCACGCACCATACCTCAGTAAGTAAAATGGTTCTTGTACAGTTGTCTCTAAATCATGACCTCCTGCTATATGTTTGGGTTTTGTATTACGTTTAAAATGTATCCGACTGTTTTGCACATAGCTGAAATCGGCTCCTTCATGATGACTGAGGCGAGGCAGAATAATACTGAAATTCGATTAGCTGTTGCACGAGTGACTGACAAGGTTGACTACTTGGCTTCTAAGGTATAGCAGGTTTCTTGTTTATGGATTCAGCATGTATTTAAGTAACCTGTGTGTTTACTAATGCATTAATATTTAATGTGGAATAAAACGCAACTTCTGATTTGCTACAGTCATCTCTGCTATAAAGTGGAGGAAAGTCCTTTTATTCTATCCTGTTGATCAGAAAGATGTACCCAATCTTAAAATTTTACTAAAGGTTTAGTAAGCAAATATTTTTCTCTTCCAGGTGGATGATTTATATAAACAAGGTATCTGCTCTTCTGCTCCATCTAGTGGATGTCTGGAAACAGGCATGATCTTGCACAACATACAGAGAATTATTCAGGTGTGTTTTGCCCAAAGAAACAGTCAGCAAGGTGAAGACTGGGATTGTTGTTTAACGTGTGTGTGTGTGTGTGTGTGTGTGTGTGTGTGTGTGTGTGTGTGTGTGTGTGTGTGTGTGTGTGTGTGTGTGTGTGTGTG
>QMIH01000053.1:479831-538167 GCA_003987875.1 Clarias batrachus
AAAAAAAAAACATCTAACTTAAGGCATGAACCAGTGAGGAACAGGTGCAGATGTTGACAGATGAACAGGCCGTTGATTAGTATCAACTGGTGGTGCAAAATATGTTCTGCATTCTCCAAGTGGCAAACACGAGTGCTGGAGTTTAACAAGATTGGTAAACCAATCAGCTGAAGCACTAATGTTAAGTCGGAGGAAACAAGAGGAAACTGTTCCACACATTTAATGCCATATTTAATGATCTGAAACCATAATCAGAGTATCGACTTCCCTGTGTGGCCTTTAACATTTTTCTACACAAATATTTCTTTTACTTTATATAGCAGTTTGGTTGTACTGATCATGTTTTTTTTAGTCACACTGCAATTAATCGGTGCATAGTTTAAGAGTAAATAAAATTGAGCTTCATGTGTTTTAACGCTAAAACTATGTACACGGTAAGCAGTAGGTCCTAAAGTAAACTGAACAGACAAACGTAAAGGTGGAACACAGAGAGAGTGACTCGGCATTCACTTTGCACCACAGAAACCATGGCTCCACACTAGCCACATTCTCTTAATCCATTCGGAATGAACAAATCCCGCCTCAGTCGTTACAGAAAACAGACCCAGCATACGCATGCTTTTTTCTTAAAAGGACAACTTCAAAGTAAATATTTTACTACAGCTTAATAGTAAATCATCTACAAATGGTTGATTATAGAAACGTTCAAAACTTTCCAACTGTGTTAGCAACTATTCATGCATTTTAGTTCTCATCCCGTACTTTTCTTGCTAAAATCCCTTGCCTCAACAGAGATTTAAGTTTAAGACTCTAAAGCATGTCCTTAAGTGCTTAAGCAATAGTAAACTCCTTCAGAAGTCTTAATCTTCTCGGCTACCTATCGTTTCTTTTGAAACATTTTATTAAATGTATAAGACCCATATTATTAGACTGCAATAATTAATAACTAATAATAATTACAGTCAGTAATGGAGGAATTACTGGCGCCCCGTATGAACATGAGCTCTAATTAATATTGAAAAAAGACATATTTAATGAGTGATATTTTGGACCTAAACAAATTAATTGGCGTCTCAAATTTCAGTATAAGGTGGAAAACTCTGCCTTTTTCTGTAGTGTTTAACAAGGCAGCAATGGAGAGATCTTGGACCGCTCTGTCATGCAGAAYAGTTCCAACTCATTGCGATTCTTGGAGTTYTCTACAAATATTTCTTTGTCAATTCTGACATGTGGTTCAGGTCATCAACGTGTTAGAAACCCAATGAAGGCCTAGTTTTATCCTAATGATAAACGCAACAATGTTCTGGAATTTATTATGCCATTGAGCTTAACAAGACTCCCTGGACCACCTCCAGCACATCCAGCTCCAAAACCTCATAGCGAGAACACTGTAATTTACTGTGGGTTCAAGGTGCCGTCCTTTTTATGCAGTTCCCTTTTTGTTTGCAAAACATGATAACGCTATAAATGGGCAAAAAGCTAGGTTTTGTCTCATCCAACCARACACCAGGATTTGTGTCCAGGTTTAGAGAAGTGCTTATTTCATGAAACGCTTCTAAAGCATGTCTGTTCGTGGATGTTGCATCTCACTGTTGATTTTGAAACAGGAAAACCCCAAGATTGCAGCTTTGAAATTGTAATCTTCGGGGCTTCTCTTTGCCTCCTTTAGCATCCTTTTCACTCGACGTGGGCACGATATGCAGTTGTCTTTTTTTTTAAGTTGTCATGTTTTTTAAAATGATATATTATAATGGAAATATATGTGTGTGTGTGTGTGTGTGTGTGTGTGTGTGTGTGTGTGTGTGTGTGTGTGTGTTTTTTGCAGGAAAATGTTAGTCTGAAGAAGGACGTGCTAGAGAAGGGGTCTAGTGTGGAGGAACATGACTATAAAACAGAACAGAGGTATGGCATTTCTAAATTCAGTTTATCAATTCGTCAATAATCTTAATCCATCTTTATCCAATCAGTCACCATCTTACAATGTTAAGACATTTATTGACCATGAAATGAAAAGTTCCATGAAGTAGGTTTGTGTAGTTTGCTTTTTACTTCGGTGTGTGTTGCAGTGTATGTTGATAAAATCGCATGTATGTTTTAAGATGTGTGGAGAAAAAGAACCGGCTGCTGGATCAGACAAATGACCACCTTCAGAGCAAGCTTTTACAAGCTGAACAGGAGAAGGTGTGTATACATGCAGAACTAACAAAATATACATTATAGTCTAACTGAAATCACAGTTTGAAGAAATACTCCAGTGTTTCCAGAAAGTCTTAAACCTGGGACTTTCTTCCTGTCATCTGCAATGGATCAGGCATAACATTTCAAGCACTAACGGGAAGTGAATAACACTGATTATCTCTCTATACTGACACCTGTCAGTGGGTGGGATATATTGGGAAGCAAGTGAGCTGTCAGTCATCAAAGATGATGTGCTAGAAGCATGAAAAATGGGTATACGTAAGGATCTGAGTGACTGTAACAAGGGCCACATTGTGATAGTTGAAAGGCTGGGTTATTGTATCTCCAAAGTGGCAGCAGGGTGTTTCTGATATTAAGTAGGTTTTGGTAGCTACCGAAAATAGTCCAAGGAAAGACAACTAGTGATGGAATCATAGTCATCCAAGTCTCATTAATCCACACGGAAATTAAAGGCTAAGCTGTTTATAACAATCCCACAGAAGAGCTACAGTAGCACAATTTGCTAAAAAACATTAGTTTTGACTATGAGGGGAAGCTGTCGGAACCCATTTATCACAGCTTGCTGTGTGTACAGACTGATCAAAGTACCCATGCTGACGCCTGTCCACTGCTGAAAGCTTCTACAATGAGGTCAATAAGTATTTGTGATTTTGCAATAAGTGATTTTGCAAGTTCTCTTACTTAGAAATCATGGAGGGGTCTACAATTTTCAGCATAGGTGCATTTCCACTGTGAGAGACAAAATCTAAAAAGACAAATCCGGAAATCACATTGTATGATTTTTTAAAACAATTTATTTGTGAATTACTGTGTCAAATAAGTATTTGATCACTTGTTTATCAGCCAGATTTCTGCCCCTCAAAGACCTGTTATTTTGTTTTTAAATAGTCCAGCTACACTCTGCTCATGATTCAAAATTAGTAGCACCTGTTTGCTGTCATAAAGACATTTGTCACCTGTGCACCCCAAAATCTAAGTAGCAACATGGGCAAAACCAAAGAGCTGTCAAAAGACACGAGACAAAATTGTAGACCTTCACAAAGATGGAAAGGGCTTCGGGGCAATTGCCAAGCAGCTTGGTGAAAAAATAACTTTTGGACCAATTGGAAGAGGCTAATGATTACCGTCAATGTCCCTCGGACTGGGGCCCCACGGAAGATCTCTCCTCATTGGGTATCAATGATGCTAAGAATGGTGAAGAATCAGCCCAGAACTACACGGGAGAGGCTGGACAATGCCGTGAAGAGAGCTGGGACCATCGTTTCCAAGGCTACTATAAGTAATACACTATATCTTCCATCGCACGTAAGGTTCCCCTGCTTAAGTCAGCGCATGTCCAGGCCCGTCTGAAGTTTGCCAGGGACCATCTGGATGATCCAGAGAAGAAAGTCCTGTGGTCAGCTGGGACCAAAGTAGAACTTTTTGTTCTTAACTCCATTCGCCGTGTTTGGAGGAAGAAGAATGATGAGTATCATCCCAATATTACCATACAGTACCTACAGTGAAGCATGGGGCTGGAAGCATCATGCTCTGGGGGCGTTTTTCTGCACAGGGGACAGGACGACTGCGCTGTATTAAGGAGAGGATGGATGGGGCCATGTTTTTTGACATATTGGGCAGAAACCTCCTTCCCTCAGGCAGTGCATTTAAATATGGGTCCAGCATGACAATGACCCAAAGCACACAGCCAGGGAAACCAAGGAGTGGCTCCATAAGAAGCATATCAAGGTTATGGAGTGGCCTAGCCAGTCTCCAGACCTAAATCCAATAGAAAATCTTCAGAGGGTATTGAAACTCTGTGTTGCTCAGCGACAGCCCAGGAGGAGTGGGCCAAAATCCCTCCTGCAGTGTGTGCAAACCTGGTGAAGACCTACAGGAACCGTTTGACCTCTGTAATTGTTAACAAAGGCTTCTGTACCAAATATATTTTTTTGACTCAAGTGATCAAATACTTATGTGACACAGTAATTCACAAATAAATTGTTAAAAAATCATACAATGTGATTTCCGGATTTTTCTTTTTAGATTCTGTCTCTCACAGTGGAAATGCACCTATGCTGAGAATTGTAGACCCCTCCCTGATTTCTAAGTAAGAGAACTTGCAAAATCACAGGGTGATCAAATACTTATTGACCTCACTGTACAATGGACATGTGAATGTCAGAACTGGACCACCGATGAATGGAACAACATGGCCTGGTTGGTTGGACCATGCTTTCTTTTACATCATGTGGATAGTTGTGTGTATGTGTATGCCTTGCTTACCAGGGCAATAGGATGCACTATGCCACTGCTGGCTTGCGTTGTTCCCAGTGTAATGCTCTGAGCAATGCTCAGCTACAACCTACCAAAATGGTCGCAGGCCAAATACTCAGCAGGGCGACGCACCCTGCTGTACTGCAAAATCATTTCAGAATGGTCTGAGGACCAGGACAAAGAGGTGTTGACTTGGCTTCCAAATTTTGCAGATCTTAACCTGAAATGAGCATGTGCTGTGGGATGTGCTGGACTAACAAGTCTGATCCATGAATGCCCCACTTCCAGGACTTAAAGAATCTGCTGCTAACATGTTGGTGCCAGATACCACAAAACACGTTCTTAGGGAACTATTCAATATTAGGCAGGCGATTTTATTGTTGTGGCTGTTCAGTGTATATCGAAATTCTTGATTGCACATACACTATGAATTGAGTTGTTTGAAAAATACCTCCTATGCCTGTTTTTGGAAACATAATCTTGACATTTGTGCTGCGTCCCCATTTCTATATGGGTGCAATATAGTATATGATCACAATGTGGGACAGGTTTAAAAGAAACATTACTGTAAACTAAACAAAGTGTTTCATCATAAATTAAAAGGGAATAAACTATTGACCAGTTTTGTTTCCCCTCTCAGGTGCGTTTGGCTGAAGAGTTGGACGCGTCATCTTCTCGTGTGTGTAAGCTGCAGCAGGAGGCAAACGATCTCCAGCAAAGGGTGACGGAGCTGCACGCCAAGCTCAGTGCCGTCCTGCAAGAAAGCCAGAGCCGCTGTGCGCTTATGAGTTCTCTGGAGTCCAAGGTGGAAGGTAGAGGTCAAAATGTGCCTTCTGGTTGTTTATGAATTGCAATTGATGGTAAATAAATCTGAGATTGGTTTAGTTGATTAATCAAATGCTTGACTTGGATTTAAGGAACTTAAATCAATCTTGAATTGATGCAGCATTAGTGTGGTAGTTCTTTTTATACAGCGCTTGCTGATGTGATGGTCCTCGTGTGTCTTTATGTAATACCATGCATTTATTTGATGGAAATGTGCTTCTATAATTTGTGCATCTACAATACAAGAGTAAAAATGTTGGAAAACAGAACATAAGGTTTTATTTTTGGACCACTATTTATCCAGAATTATTTGCTGTCACAGTGCATCAGTTCAAAATGTGCAACTGGATCATTGAATGTATTGCTAGTGTATTTTATATACAAATGTATTACCACAGATAAGTTTTTTATATGGTATTTTTAAGGCCTTTTTTTGCAGCCACCTAGTGATCAAGGTTCTAAATGATCACAAATAAAGCAATCCTGTTGATCTTTTTATTACATAATTTTGTAAAATAACTGAACATTGAGTATTAATTCAGGTTATTTAGTATTTAAATACTTAACTATTATAATGTGCAGAATTGAAGAAGGAGGTGGTGCAGTCTCAGCAGCAGTGTAGAGAGGAGAAACAGAAGTGCAGAAAAATGGAATGGACAATGACGATCAGGGAGGAAGAGATTCAAGACCTGAGGGCAGAGAATGAAAGCCTGAACCAGGTAAGTATATGTGCAAGTGTGAACTTGTATTCAGTACGGTTACTCTAAAAAAAAAAAAAAAGGAGTGAAAATTTCAGTGTAGTAATTGCATAAGTTATGGCCACAAGTGTATGCACAGAAAAACAACACTGTTGAATCATTGAAGATCACGTTTTCTTCTTTTTAAATGTATTCTGTCCTGGTTAAGCATCGTTTCTAAAAAGAAAAAAAAATCTTTTTAATTTCTTAAAATCATGGAACAGATAATAACATTCTCTTTAAAGTTAAACTATTTTCTACATCATAGCACTAAATTAAGACACATCTGTGTCTAAATTGTGATCTTTCCTGCTGTAAGGCTGATGTTAACCCTTCATATTGTAAATTTGATGTGCCGTGTTTGTGTCCGTGTCCCAGCTGCTTTCAGACAGGAAAAGGAAGTGGCAGCAGGAACGGGAGCGTTTTCTATTACAGCTGGAGGAGCAGAGCAGCAGCAATGAACAGGAACAGCAGCAACTTCTGGACAAGCTCAGGAAAGCTCGAGTCTACGCTGGAACATACAGCAGAACCCAGGTGCAGTGTAGAGGGCTGTGAGGATGTGACATGAGAGAAGCACAGGACACTGTACTTAACCCTGCACACAGTGTAATGCACAATGCATGGAACTAATCCATGTTTAATTTGTCTGTCACCTATTTATCCACCAGAGAAACTTTATTTACTAATGAAATATAAGATTATGCCACAGATGTTTTTAAATTGATATGTACAGAACCTGTACATTTTTTTTTTTCTTTCTTTTCTTTTCTTGGGTTTGCCACATCAGATAATTCAATCCACAAGTTATGTTGGCTGTCTTTATATGAGGAATCTTCAAACGCAAATCAACCTCGAAAGTTATTCTTTTGAAGACACACCACTGACATGTCTGGCTCATTCATCTGAGTCAATTTTAGTTTAATGTATTGTTCCAGGACATGTGACTGAGCAGCCATAACATTTACAACACATTAACATAATCAGTTATACACTAGTAAGCTGGTGACAGGATCAGGGGTATACAAAGCTTATTCATGCCTGTGTGGAACAAAGACTAGCCCGTCCTGTCCGAGCCCACGATGTAGGGTCACCCAGTTATTTTCAGATACAATCTTTTGTGGTATGTGTATATTAAAGATGGTCAGGGTTGGGGTTACCAAGATGTGGGTTTCTTTTCAGGTTGAGCCGGAGTGGCAGGAGAGGTGTGATGCAGCATTGAATGAGCAGAAATTAAAACTAGAAGAAGTAATTTCTCAACTACAAAAACGGGTATGATTTTCAGTAATCAGATGTGTTTTACCCAGCCCTAAACCTTTTTTCTGAATTATTTTTTCTGATTTGTATATAGAATACAAATTTGCAGAAGGAACTAGAGAGTGAAGGACAGCAACCTGAGGCTCAGCTGGCTGTACAGGTGAGGTGTGGTCATTGTTTTTCAGTACAGCACCATTGTATCCTACATCAGCACTAGCCGTATGACCAGCTGTTAGTCAGTAAGGCACTGTACTTTTATTTTCTCCTTCTCATCTAGCATCCATTCCATATGGAGTTTTTCGGAGATTTGCTAATGTTAAGAATCTTGTCTTTTGTTTATATATAAATGTGGGCGATGTATTCAAGTCACAAAGACATGCATGTACGTGATGTTTTGTTGCAGCTGAAATTGGTGATGAACAGGTTGTTCCGCTCTCTAAGGGCAGAGTTTGATCAGCAGGAGTCTTATTCTGGTGAATTTGTCCTGAATGTCATCCTCAGCACTATTAAGGTAGTGTATGGCTATTCAGAGCTATTACAGCACAGGGAAAATTTAAAATATAGTTTAAGACTTAACTAATGATTAATCATTGATTAGATAATTGCATGAATGAGCAGTTGTCCAGGTATTCTTACTTGATTTTGCTGGAAATTACATTGTTAAATGTGTGATGTCCCATGTAAAGCTAGTATCCGACTTACAAATGAGGTCTGTTCTGGGAGCATGTTCATAAGTCCGATTTGTTCTCAAGTCTGACAAAGTGAGTCCTGTACACCTTTGACACTAATATACAATGTAAAGCGTACCAATTCACTTGACTAAATATCTCCCCTTTCCCCACATTGCTATCATGTGGCTAAAAACTGTGCCTTTGGAAATAAATCTCACGTTAAATGTAAGTGTTGTTTCTTTGCCTTTAAATCATGAGGGAAATCCTGGATGCCATTATGTCTCTGAGCTGTTTTCTACTGTATTGGAGTGTGAACTCTGTTTTGTTAAAGATTTTCCAAAATTGGATTATTCATCATCAGTACAGCTTTACAGGACAGCCATTTTCCATCATTGTATATTTTGGTCTGATTTGGTGACACCAACTAATTTCTTCCACACCCCTTCCACACTTATAGACAATATACCACACTTTAGTCATTTTATACATTCACGAACACTGCAACTATTGCATACAATTATAAATATTGATAATTGGTGCAGTTGAGTGTCTATTTTATTTGTATATATATTCGTATCTGTGAAAATTTGTAACTTGAATGTTTGTAAGTCGGGGACTACCTGTAAATGAAAATTGTCTGGTTTATATAAAACAACCTCATCTCAGTTGTTTGTTATTCATTATGGATAGAATACCTCAGAATTCTCCAAGTAGTTGGGGAGAATGTTTGTTTGGATTTGCATGAAGTGCATGCTGAAGAAGAAATGCATTAAAACTAATGTGACTCATGCATCTTTTGCAGTGTCTTCGTTGCAGCTACAGTACAGTATATTGCTTTGCAAGTGTTGGCCCCATCTTACTGCATAGTGATGAACTGATTACTCTCATGTGGCTATTCATTAATTATAGCATAGTGTTGCTATCGCCACAGTCCCAGTGTCCGTTGTTTGATTCTAAACTCTAAAAGTTCTTGTTTAAAGAACTATTTATTTAAAAAAAAAAAATCTTTTAAACAAAATCATGCCGCAGAGTTGCCCTGGGTGTAAGAGAGGGAATGTGTGTGCTTTGCCATGTGAAAGGCTGTTCTCACCTTGTGCACATTCACCCCCAATTTGACTTAGACTGGAGAAAAGCACTTAAAGATAAATGAGTGAATGAATTAATACTTAAGGTGGGAATGTTGCATCATGAGTGATGGAATGATCTTGTTTTGTTTGTTTTTTGGTAGCATGTGACCATGCGATTCCTCAACGAGCTCAAGTCGGAGGAGGAGGAGAACTTCTCTGCAGAAAAGAGACCGATTGGGAGAATGGAAGAACGTGGAATAAAAAGTGAGGAAATGGAAAGCCCCAAAAGTGTGGACAGCACTTATGTTACTGCATATGAAACCAACAGTCTAGAAGCTTCTGAAGTGAGCACTGATTTTTCATTAGCTTCAGATGTAGAGAAGCGGCCAGCGAGTAAGGGGTTTGTAAATGAGATCTGATGTCAGTCATAACTGGAGACAAGAACCCAATGTTTTTTTTTGTTTGTTTGTTTTTGTTTTTTAATCCAGAAATAGTATACTACACTAATTCACTTACTGACTGTGGATTCCAAAGGGAAGAACTAAGTTGTACTAAGTTGTTGTAGAAAAAGAAAGGCAAACTCTGGTCTGTTCCACACTTAGTGGTTATTTACAGAATCCACCAAATATTTTCCATCCAAAAACTATCAGAAGGACTCACCAAAATTCTCAGCTGGTAATCATTACTAATACCACAATGACTCTATACTGGAATAATTATAGAATATTTGTTCTATTAATATTAACAAATATAATGGCACCATATTGCTCTGGTTTCATTTCTTTGACGATAATATAAATGTGTTATGTACTAAAATAGCAGCTAAACCAGCCATGTGCTATGATTATGTAATTTTGTATTTGTATTTAGCATGTTAAATAAAATAAACATTTAAAATAAATTTTAGACATAAATGGACACTGCATATCCATACTGTAAAGTGAATTTATTTTGAATATTCATAACATTATTATTCTCCGGGCTTCTGCTAAAACGTAATGCAAATCTACAACAATAACAAAACTGTAACTGAGACTGACTGGAAATTTCAAAGTTACCTAGATCATGTATATAATAATTCTTACAGTGTCTGACAGAAGTTTTAAAATGACTCACATTGAAGAAAACAAGCATGCACAGTCTTACATGTTCAACAGGAAGTACACAGCTTTGATGTTATGTAAGCATTTTCACAAACGATAATGATATTTTAGTCAGTTTTAATAAAATGTACCACCGTGTGTATATAACGGCTACTAATTCTGCTTTTGCTGTACATTTTACAGTCTTTCTCTATTCATGTCTGATTAGCAGAATGTGTTTGCATTAGGTAAGCGTTCTTATTTTAGAACATGGAACTTTCACAATTGGGTTAAACAACAAAGTGATGGAGGTGCGATGACGAACAGAGTAGAGAGCAGATTTTTATATTTAAAATGTTGAGGTAACCCTCCAAGCACAGGGATAACGTGTAAAGTAAACTCCACACACACACACATACCTGAGGTGGGAGTCATGTCCTCGACCCTGGGATGTCTGAAGCCACAGTGCTAACAACTAAACCACCATGCTGTTATGAACAATAAAATCACAAACAGGGTCTTTTGACCATTGGTAGAATGGCATGTTCCTTAGCTCTTATGAATATTCTTGTCCATGTTCAGTGTTCTAATCTTAATGTTTAGACATTCAGGAGTGTGTGCGTGTGTGAGGAAACAACAAAACAAGAGCAAAAACATTTCCTGCTTTTTGCTCTGTCCTTTTTTGTATCTGTACACAAACACTGAAATTGAGCGTTTGGGGGAGGAGTGAGGGAGTGTGGGGTATGAAAAATCCATGATATGAGGGGTGCTCCAGCTCAATCATTAACCCACATGCAGACTTTGGAGACCCCTGAGACCTATCCTAACGCCCCTCACTCTCATGTTAACAGTGTTTGGATGGATTCTGTGTTTGATGTTTTCTTAGATACAGCATGATGGATCATATGGTTTTAGTGTTTTGTTTTTACCTACTCTTTAATTTATTCCAACACAAGCACAGCAAAATGACTTGTTACTTCTACTGTATTGGTGTCAAGTTTTCTATCAATTGAAATGATTTGATGAACACGGCCCATTTAAATCGGCTTAAACATGAATATGTAAAGATTTTTACACAGTAATCCTCTCCTGCTATATTTTTTATTTTTTTATATTAATTTCAAATAGATTACGTGTTAGGACATAACGACTGCGATTTCTAGACGAGACAGATCTTTTAAAGCATGCTTTGTTATAAGAGCACTTTAGTGAGTATAGGGGTAAAAACGGAGTATCTATATATGATATTATTTACATCATCCCTACAACCAAAATTTCAACAACAGGAAGCGGAAGACGTTGGCAAGACTTTAAGCAAACACACCCAGCAGAGAATATTGCTCAATTAAAAGCTTTAAAAAAAATTAAATCACCACAGCAGGGAGAAGAAAGACAATTTGTTAGTTGGTTGGCCAACTAACACAACAATAAACGTGACTGCTTAATTCTTTTAAAGGAAATATTGCACAATAACTGATAACACTGCCAACTGATGAAAATGTAAATACATCATGCCTAACTGTAGCTTTCGAGAGAGGCAGTGTTTAATAAGGTTGAGTAAGTGATTTAAAAACATCCTACTTTGGTACGGGTCATGGAGTATAATGGAATTCATGCGATGCAGAGGACACATGTATAGTGTTGCCCTTTCAGATAAAACTAAGGAAAGTGACTGGGATTGAATCTGTCCACAGGCCCATAGCCAACACCACGTCAACTGTTAAGCTTTCAGATTTAAAGCATTTCCAGTATTCAAATCTACCTACCAGCCAATTGGGGACTGCATTACCTCTGGTTTGAGCTGACAGGAAGTCTAAAGAAACTCAAACAGCCACTCGTTACAAATGTGTTGTACAAAGAAACACCTCAGAAAATGCAACAAGCAAATGAGCTACAATCGCAGAAGACCACATTGGGTCCCAGTTGTGTGGCTCAGCCACGAACATGAATCTGAGGATACACTGGGCACAGGCCAATTAATCTGGACAGATAAAAATTGTAAAAAGATTAAGCAGTCATGCTTACAATCTTCAATCAGTTTTGCTCAACCTGTGTCTACAGGAGACACAACAATTAAGTTAAACAAGATATAGGAATGGTTGAGTTTTTTCATAATCAGCATAAATCAGCCTGGCCATGCCATCATGCAACTGGCTTAATCAAGAAGATTGAAAAGAGTTTTACATTACCCTCACTGAACTGCTTACTATCAGGTGGCAAGCAGTGTAATAACCATTTAGAGCTAATACACCATTTAGGAGCCTTGGCTGTGAAGCTCAGTAAGAATAGATAATTTTTTCTATTTAAAATTTTGTGAGATTGTATTATACCCACACACAGAGCATTTTCTGAAATTGTAGTTCCTGAATTGCAGGACCTTTAATATGTTCCCAATTAAGTAATAATGATTAAACAAAAACACTGTATAGATCACCGTGGTACTCGAAGTGAAGCCATTCTGTTCATTCTCATTACTTTGACTGTTAAAATGAGAGAATTATTCACCTTTACCACAAATAAAATTTCTACCCTAAAACAGTGTGTACAATATAAAATGGTAAAAAAAAAAAACCCTGCTAGCTGCACGTTTGCACTGGTTCAAAGAGGAAATCAAGCAGGAACCTTTCATAACCTCACTTTTGTAACCGTGATTGGGGGAAGAGTGGAGCTGGAGTCATTCTGACGGTTATGTCAGCAGACCTGAAATCTCCTCTAACACAAAATAGTCCCATCCAACGCTAATTACCCGTAGGTAAACTGGAGGTGAAAAAAAAAGAAAAACTCCATTTCTACTCCCTTGTTTCTTTGTGATCCATACATCACAGAAGCTACAGCTAACAGTAAGAAGATTATTGATGGAGGTATTACGTCATAATTCACAAGCATGACCAATAGTGAACAAGTTTAGTAAAGGATGTAGTTTAAGAACATGCAAAATGATTATGTAGTAACAGTCAGGATTTGGGGAAAGCACACATCAGACACAAAAAGGCACAAATATTAAAATAGTGCAAATATAACATGACAACCAGAGCTGTTGATTACCTGCTTCAGTTCAGGAGGCTAAACTCTTACAATCTGTTTCTCACTAAGTGAAATGCATAAAGTGAAATATCTTGGTATTTAGTAGCAAGTCTCCTTTCCCACTTGAAATGTTCCTGGTTTATTTTTGGGACTCATAGCCTAGGACTCCATGCATGATGAAAAAAAAAATTATCTGAATTGCAGAAATTTTCTAAGCATGTGGAACAGCATGAGTAGTCAGACCGGGTCCTGGACGGGTTCAGCCGTGGTAAAGGCGGATACGCTGAGAGATGTGACTGCGGCACAGCGGGCATGACTGTAGAGCGTCACTGCAGACCTGGCAGCAGCATATATGACCACATGGCAAGAAGACCACTAGGGACTAAAGAAATACACGAGAACAATGTGCACATGAGACCTAAAAATTCATTTATACTATGAAAACAGTACGTCCTTGCAAATAAATTAATTAATTAACATAGACTAAGGTCAATTTAGAAACTTTTGTCGATGCCAAATAAAACATTTCCAAAATAGAGAATTGCCGAATTTTAAAAAGGTTTAGACAGAATTTAAATATTTTATGCAGTTTTTGAATTAAAACAAGAACTTCTGGGTCCTTACCCTATCCTCCATGCACACCACACACTCGCTTGTGCCTGGGGTGTCCAGTGGGCTGGGGGCTGTAGGGGTCAGGGGAGTGCTTGGGGTTCGAGGTGGGGTCAGCTGGTGCTGCAGGGAAGTGCTGGGCATGGACGGACCAGGTTCTTGTTCCTCCTGGAACCTCTTTGGGGAATTCTTAGGAGAATTCTTAGGGGAATCTGAGTTGTGAGACATTTGAACTCGTTCAGTTTTACTGTAAATGATTTAGTAAAAAAATTATGTTCTCGAGAATGTTAAGTGTATGTGTAATCTTACTCTGTTGCTCCCGGGCCCAGTGCAGGAGGGATTTCTGTACTCCCACTTCACTGATTCCCAACTGAAATAGCAGGAAGAAAGAAATCTTAAATAATCTGTCTAGCAAGATTTGAGACACTGACCAAGATTAAGGTTCGGCAATCAGACTGACCAACCTGAAATAATTATTTTTGTGTAACTTCTACAAAAGAAGATGATAGATCTTCATCTATCTTCATTTAGTAGATTTAAATGAATGTAATTCTGTAGCTGCGGAGCTAACACGCAGATAGAAAGCAATAAATGAAAGTGTGTGGACACTGAGGAGTGGAAAGCCCTTTGTGTGTTTAGCATGATTTGTCATTTTTTTATGCATGCAAATAAATCAATCCATAAAAATTAATCAATCAATAAATAAGATGGTCTCAAGGAGGGAAGGTAAGAGAGCTTAAAATGTAGTTTCAGCCTACTCTTTGTTATTTCAGTTACACTCGTATCCAAACGTTTACACCATTAAGAATTGACGGGGTGTCCAAGTCAAACCTGGGACTTTTGTTTGTGCAGGAAAACAGAATATAGTTATCAGAGTAAGAATGTCTTTTATTTCTCTATATAATCCCCTGCTATACTAAGGCACTTATCCCAGTATTTCATTAGTGCTTGGAAACCATCATCATAAGGTTTTCTCAGTATGCCAGGGCCAGGATCAGACTGCCTGCTTCACTTACGAAGAGTTTTTCCCTTTCAGAAACTCCTTTAATGTCCCAAACATGTGGAAATGTCCTAGAGGGAGGTCAGCACTGTGGCAATAACGCCCAGCCGTGTTCCTGTAATTTGTGAGTGGTGTTGGTGAATGATTGTGTGCACAGTTCCCATAGACGGATGCGTCTCTTCTGCACTCTGACAAGTTATCCGTGGATTTTCAGAGATCAGATGTTCCACTCACTCAATGTTCGTAGGAACGACTGCAATGCGCTCCAAGCCACCTTGGGTGGAATTGTGATTCACAGACAGACGGCCTTCTTTAAACCTTTCACACCATGCATGCAGTTTACTGCAGCTAACAGTTTCATCACCTTGCTGTGCTTGAAGTCTTCGGTTTTATGCCTTAATTCACAAGAAATTTCATCACAAACCCCAGTTTGACTTGACCACCCCGCGTATTTAGGCAACAGGATTTATTTCCCCAAGTCACAAATTAGAACCGGATATAACCATGTATTTTAATTTGATATGTGAATGTAAACAAAACTGCATTGCGTAGTGGGACTGCATTTCTGAAGCCTTATATTAATAAGACTAAAAATGCAATGCCGAACCTTGCTGAGGTCTTTGGTGGTCATGTGGCGTAGCACCTCTGTTGTGATTCGATGATGAGCTATAATTGGCAGGTAATGCTGAGCAGACAGCTTACACAGCATGTTCACCAGGTCTTTGTCCACACCAACTTCCTGTAGGCAAATAAAACAAAGTCGAAAATGATAAACTTTAACATCTTAAAATGATGGGTCCATCTGAGTCACAAGTTTAGAAATAACCTAACCTGCATGCGCAGAGACAGAGGCTTGGCATCCAGCAGTCTTTGATACTGGATCATCCAGTAGTTTTGCTGAGTGGAGTCGCTCTTCAGCTCCATCTCCATCTAAAGATAATATCCGTACGTTTAACGTCAAGTGTTGCCTCATGTAAGGAGAACAGCAGCAGGCCAGGAGAACTCGGTTCACAATGTCCACTTTCATGTGCCTTCATTAATGAATAACTTTTTTTTATTACATGTAAATTACTAGAAATTAAATCAGCGTGGTAAGTTAGTGAAGATAATGTCCTGGGAAATAAATCCCAGAAGATTATCAGTGATTTTAAGAGTTAAATGGTTTATACAAATTTAGATACAATGTGGTTTGCTCATATTATAATAATATTTGCTCTTCCTGTGCAAATACCACTTCAAACACAACCTGGCGTACTATATTAATAATGCGTAGTTGTAATTATCAAGGTTTTTTCCCCCCCATACATTTGAGCTCATGGGTACTGTAATGGTACCGGTAGCTTTCCAATTAGCCTGAACCGGGATTTCCCCCTGTTTTTCTCTCTAATTTACAGGTCCTTCTCAAAAGATTTGCATATTCTGATAAAGTTCATTATTTTCTGTAATGTACTGATAAACATTAGACTTTCATATATTTTAGATTCATTACACACAACTGAAGTAGTTCAAGCCTTTTATTGTTTTAATATTGATGATTCTGGCATACAGCTCATGAAAACCCAAAATTCCTATCTAAAAAAATTAGCATATTTCATCCGACCAATAAAAGAAAAGTGTTTTTAATACAAAAAAAAGTCAACCTTCAAATAATTATGTTCAGTTATCCACTCAATACTTGGTCGGGAATCCTTTTGCAGAAATGAGAGCTTCAACCAGGCTGGGAGTTTTTAAAAGCCTCAGGAATCTTTTGCAGGTGTCTAGAGTTAATTAGCTGATTCAGATGATTAGGTTAATAGCTCGTTTAGAGAACCTTTTCATGATATGCAAATTTTTTTAGATAGGAATTTTGGGTTGTCATGAGCTGTATGCCAAAATCATCAATATAAAAAAAAAAAAGGCTTGAACTACTTCAGTTGTGTGTAATGAATCTAAAATATATGAAAGTCTAATGTTTATCAGTACATTACAGAAAATAATGAACTTTATCAGAATATGCAAATTTTTTGAGAAGGACCTGTAATTGTGTCCAATTCCACCCCGTCACTAGGGGGCTCCCACATTAAGGCTACTACTACCACTACCAAAGACTATCACGTGTTTCCTCCGAACCACGTGACGCCAGCCAACCGCATCTTTTCAACTGCTTGCTCACGCACCGTTGGGGGCGGCGTAACACACTCGGAGGACAGCGCTATCCGCTCCCTCCGTTGCGCGAGCTCACAGATGCCCGTGACTGACTGTAGAGCCGTGATTAATGTGGGAGCACTAAGTACCTCTCACACCCGCCCCCTCTGAGAGAGCCCGGCCAATCAGCTCTCTCTAGGCCTCCAGCTGCGAGAGGTTACAGCATCACCCAGGAATCGAACTAGCGATCTCCGGATGATAGGGCGAGGGCTTTTACCACTGCGCCACTCGGTGGCTCATTATGCCATTTTTTAAAATAAAAACTAGAGACAGTTGTGTGTAGAATTCCCAGGAGAGTGCGAGTTTCTGAAATACTCAAGCCAGCCCATCTGGTACCAACAACGCTGTGGCAGAAGGGGGATGGTTTAGAGTCAGCTACATCTGCTCTGCCACAACTCGCATGGTGAAAGTCAAGCTCTTGACCTGTATTTGTGTCATTTGATGCATGGTAGGCTACCTGGATAATTATATGATTGAGATGAACTAGGGGCATTCCTAATAAAGTGTCTGGTAAGTTTACTGTAGGCGCATACACACTATCACAAGTTACAAGTTAATTATTCCTTTAGGTTGATAATTTATGATCAAGTTGCTCAGGTCCACAGCCGCCTTACCAAGATCTGTTTGAGTTCAATCTCCCTCTGGTCCTTCTGTTTCAGCAGCTGCTGGAGCATATCAGACAGAGCTGTCCTCTGGTCTGCCAATGCCTCCTGACAAAGCCAAATACCACACACACACACACACACACACACACACACACACACACACACACACACACACACACACAAAGATACAAAATCATTAAGAATGCATATATAGCTGTTGCACAATCATAGTGTTATCCTGAGTAAAGTGACAGAAGCAAAATAATCAATGAATGAAGAAAAATTAAAATATGCAATAACAAAAGGATGAGGCAAAGTAGTTTATGGATAGAATATCGAGTTAATTATATTAAGATGCTGTGTCCTATACTGAACAACAAAAAATCCGCTGTTCTACATACAGAAATATTACACTCCAAAACAGCCACATCAGCTTCTACTTTTCCAACATACCTGCAAGGTTTCTGCATCCAGATTCCTCCTTTTAACCTCCAGCTTTGTCAGCTGCATTAACTCTGCCTCAATTAGCCTTATCTAGAGACATGAAGACATGATGAGGTGATGCCGAAAAGGAAGAACCAATAAGAAGCCTCAAAGTGCCCCTGAACCATTATATGATAAGAAATTATTTGATAAAAATATATGTTTTAATGCCCAAGTATCCAATAACATGACTGTAGCCGTTTTGGGATAAACCAAATATAGCTAAAACTAATTATAATTGACATCTGTTCATTTGGGCAACAAACCATGACAGTTTTAAACTAATTAGCAGATTTTGTTTGTTTGTTTGTTTCTCTACCTCAAAAAGTTTCTTCTTTTAAAACAGATCTATGTGACTTAAGTGCTGCTTTTACACATCTGGATCTACAGAATTGGAGTGGGCCACCTGAGAAGCTTCTGAGTGCAGGGGTACTTTGAACACTACATTAGGTGAGTCTGCTGGTAGTATGTAAACGCAAAGGGTTGTCCGAAAATGCTGAACAATGTAGGAAACAAAAAAAAAGAAGAAATGGTCAGCTGCAAAATGAACTGATAACTAAATACTGAGATTCAAATTTCAATATCAAACGTAAAATCGTAACAATGTCTGCACAATCATTCCAATCTGGTAAGGTGTGTAAGAGAACATTGCCTCTACTAGGTGAGTTTGTGTTTTTTTTTTGCGATTAGCAACCAGGACTAACTCAGTGTTTACTGTTCTAATTCACTGAACACAAGATCATGAGTCTAAATCAGGGGTGTCCAAATCCAGTCCTGGAGGGCCAGTGACCAGCACAGTTTGTAATTCACCAACACCTAAACGCACCCACTGAACCTAGTAATTAACAGATTAGTTAAATCAGCTGTATTTGAGAAGAAGAATCACCAAACTGTGTTGGACACTGGCCCTCCAGGACTGGATTTGGACACCCCTGGTCTAAATCTTAGGACTGGCAGAGAAAGTGGACCTGATTCATAAGTATTTTAGTAAAGTTGCATTACAATTTTGAGAGCACACTAAACTAACACTTCCTGTTAGATTTAAAATGTTTCTCTAATGCCGATTTTCTGATCTACATGTGCATATCAAAAAGTATCAATGAGATGCAAATATAGCGTTTACAGTTTAATTCAGTCACATGCACAAAACTCTAAAAGCTCTAAAACTAAAACAAAATGACAAACTGTTAAAGAGCAGCTCCTATGTGGTGTTGTACAAAACTTTCCTTTACTGTAGCGCATAAGCTATGAGTAACTTTTATACACTCCCTGGCCAAAAAAGTTTCCCGCACCCCAAGATTGCTTTAAGCTTTGACTGCAGCATGAAATGTGGTGAAAATGATTCCTCAGGGTCTCAGGACAACTCTTTTATAATTCGAGTCCTGGAATATGCTTGTGGCATCAGGGAAAAAAAAATCTAAATCACTGATGTGATAAACTGGTCATTCAGTACATTCTGGACAATACATTGTCCCCGGATCATAACACTGCCTCCGAAGGCTTGTACAGTGGGCACTACGCATGATGGGAGCATTTCTTACCTTGACACCCCATCACTCTGGAATAGGATCTATCTAAACTCATTAGACCACATGACAAGTGCTTTTCTTATGGCCACACAGCTGTTTAGTCCCAAAGTTCTCATCACATTGTGTGTTTGGATATGTCCACTATTAAACATAGCTATGAGCTCTACTGTAGATTTTATAGTATGCAACTTCAAGAGTTTGTGATCTCTAATTATGTTAGATCATAATTTGTTTCTAATTCAAATTTAAAATAGTAATCATGTCTATACAATCATGCCAATCTGCTGAGGTGTGTAAGTGAACATTGCCTCTACTCAGTGAGCATGTGTGTGTTTTCTGAGATTAGCAACCAGGACTAACTCAATGTTTAAGGTTCTGAGTCACTGAACACAAGATCATGAGTCTAAGTCTTAGGACTGACAGAGAACGCTTATTCAGAAGCCTTTTAGTAAAGGCACCACACTAAACTAAAACTTCCTGTTAGGTGAAAAATGTTTCTCTAATGTTGATTTTTGCATATGAAAAAGTTCATGGTTAAAGTAAATGGCTGATTTTTCTTCTCTTTTTTTTTCTTCTTTTTTCTTGATAATGATTTAACCCTTCTAAAACTGTGACCTTTCTTTGGCCAGGCAACATGTAAATATACAGAGGGGCCCAAAAATGTATACACACTTCAACATGAAAAATATATGCTTCTCTTTTGGCGATCACAGTGACTACTGACCTCAAACATAGTAGTACATATTGCTATAATTTAAGTTTTAAAAAAAAGGACATAGATAATAACAGTATTTTTCGGCCCCTCTGTATATGTACACACACACACACACACACACACACACACACACACACACACACAGTGTTCAATGATTTTCTTAATTTTCATTAAAAGTGTGCAGGCAATTTGAAAAATAAGCTATTCAAACTATATGAGTATATAAAATTGTAAATTGCCAGAAATACTGATTCAAGCCTACTTATTGAGCTACAGATGAACAAAAACCTTAGCAAAAATAAAATGATAAAATCTCAAGACTTTACAAACTTTTGGAACCAACTGTATTTAACCACATTCTTGGTTAAATGCCATGACAAACAATTTGTGAATAAATTAATTTGTATCCAGTTTGAAAAGTGAGATCAGGCCCTCTACTAGGCTCTTGAGCAAGACCATTAACCCAGAACAGCTCAACACTATACGCACTAGATTGTATACTGACCTCCTGGAAGAATAAATATAAATAGAAACAGAAATGTAAACCATGATATCTACCTGGTTGCGGATATAGCCGTGTACACTGTCCCTCTGGAGCTGCAAGGCCTCAAAGGCTGCCTTCTGCATCTCCTCCTGCAAGACAAACCAAAATTGCATTCATGGTCTCACTAATTGTAAAATGCAATAGCATTTGCCAGAGAGAAATCTGATCCTGGTGCAGCACTCCCGGCTGAGTAAGAGATGAACAGCCTTTTACCTCCTGAAGGATCTGGCTGATGGCTTTGCTTTTATCAAGCTGCTGCAGAGCCAAAACCTGCTCAAACTTCCTGTCCAATGTCTCCATGCTAAAAAAGAAACAAATTAAGGCTTCAATGCCTAAGCAGAAAAAAAAGTCTACAGTGTAGCAGTCTGACGAAAGCATTTGCTTGTACCTCTTGCAGGCTTCAGACACCATATTCTGTCTCCTAGTCTCACTGGCCTCCTGCAGCAACCTCACTGCATAGCTCTCAGATAACATGGTCTGCATGGCAACTGTACAGATAGATAGAGACATTGTGAGCTGACCTATGAATCTCACCAAAGACCAGAAATCTAGATCATGAAAAAGATTTTTCCTTAAATGGGAAAAGGAAGTGTAAAAAGTTTAAGAAAATACATTTTTGGTAGGAGGGACTGCACTGCATCACTCTCAGAGAGACACTAGCCAACCTTGGACATTATGTACAAGTCTGGGTGTATAGGAGGACAGTTATGCATCATTCGATCAGCCACAAGATTATCACCACCCGCCCCTCGTTTGCCACCAAAACAGTGACGTACTGTGTGTTCTGACTCTATTCTATTTGAACCAGAATCAACCTTTTCAGCAATTTGAGCAACAGCAGCGTTTCTATTGAATCAGACTGCACAGGTCAGCCTACACTCCCCATGTGCGTCAGTGAGACTAGGCTGGTTCACTAGTTTTTCCTTCCGTGGATTACTTTCAGTATGTTCTGACCACTGCTGAATGCAAACATTCCACAAGAACTGCAGCTTTGGAGTTGCTCCAGTTTTGCTTACCCAATTATTTTCTGCATTAAACACTTCAATGTCAGGGACAAAATGTTCACTTGCTGTCTAATATATCCCACCCACTTCCAGGTGCCACTGTAACGAGGTAACTAAGGCTACTGAGATGTGTGAACGCATGGGTCAAAGCAACTCCAAAACCACAGCTCTTATAAACTGCATGTTCCCGGTTCCTTGGGCATGACAAAAGAAGCCCAAGGAAGGAAAACTGGTAAACCGGCAACAATCCAGCAGTAAATACTTAAAAATAATAAAGGGTAAAAAGTAAAGGAGAAGCAAAATGTTCCATTCTGCCTTGGGTCCTGCTTGTGATTCTACTTTTGGTTGACTATTTGATTGTGCTTCATGCCAACCCCAATTCAAACACATATACAGTACCAATCCTTTTTAACCTTTGTACATGTATAATTAATATCCAGCCATTTGCACATGAATACATCAGCCCCAAAATGTGCTATACATACTGCTATACTGTATAACTTGTCCATCAAGAGTGGGAACTATATTTTTTATAACAATATATTTATAAATAACAGTTTGTTGTTCTATGGTTCCAACATACTCAGTGGCCCATCATGTAGCGATGCCACAAAACCTTCAGATTACTTTTGACTCTGAGGTTTTAGTTAATTGTTGAATGAAATTATGCAAAACATTCCCCTAAAATTTTGCTGAATTAGTTTTAAATTCCTGTTATGTACAGTGGAACCACGTTTCACATTAAGTTCTGTTCGCGACCCGATTTGTTTGTAGACTGATTATTTTTTCACAGGAAAACATGTACATAAGATTAACCCGTTCTCTGTTACTATGAGCAAATTTTAACTTTTTTTATGTAGTTTGTTTCCATCACAAATCTTTCGCTATACAAAAATAATTCAGCACTAAAAATATAAATAGAAACTGTACAGGAGAGGGTGAAACTTATTTTTTGGTCATAAACCGATTTGTTTGTACAGAGGCACTCGTGAACAGAGGTTCCACTGTCCTGCCTTTTGGGTTCCATTATAACCATATATCTAATCTTAAGGACCGTCAATTATAGAGAAATTACTTCCTCTGGTCAGCACTAAACTACAAACCAACCTAAAAGATCCTGGTAGATTTATCTAAAGTGTAAAATACAAATAGATATTTAAACATGGAGCATGCTAAAGTCTTCTAGCTAGTACTGGAAAATAAAATGATTCTGATTTTTGAAATGATGTTGTGTGTCATGTTGGGACCTTTTTATTAATCCTTCACTTAGTCTTAACTTAGATTAACTTTTTATCCTACCTGCAATATCTCTCTTTCTCAGAGTGCTCGCTTCTTCCTGTGTGACGGCAGTAAGCTGCTCCATCCGGACTCTAGAGGACGAAATAAAATCTTAAAATAAGAACCAATTCTGTGCTTCGTGGCTATTTACCTTAAAATAAAAAACCTGATCTAAAGAAGATCCTGAATGACTTATAAATACTTGGTGCTGAAACCTGAGGTATTTAGTGTATCTCACAATAAAGCAAATGAGAGCATGTGTGGAGTATTTAAGACCTGGCGCAGACTCTGGATCAACCAAAACCTGGGCAGGATGAAGTAGTTACTAAAGATGAATGAATGAATGATAATAGACCAGAGACAGCAGCCTAATGGATTGTGTGTGTGTGTGCGTGTGTGTGTGTGCGTGTGCGTGCTCTGAACCACTAGTGTACATCATAGAGATCTATTTGGAGCGAATAATGTGTTTAGCATATTCTATGTCTGTGCCAAATTTAATGTTCCATCCTGAAGATCAATAACAAGCACTTACCGATCTTCCTCTAACGCCTGCAGAAATTCAGCACTTTTTGCTTGGCTGTAGAAACAAACAAACAAAAACAATCAGACAAACCAAGTAAATTCTGCTTTCCTTTTCAATATTTACTCCATTTCTTCTCGCACCGTTTGTTGTCCATCAGCAGATTAGAGATACGAGTGGAGATACTGGCTTCAGCCCTTCGAACTTTCTCTAGCACCTTCTGCCTCTCAGCCTCCTGGACCTTTTGCTGCTGGCTGACACCCAGCTCTACACGCTCCTGCTCCTGAAAACACAAGGATCATACGACAAAAATATATGCATAAAAAGACACAATATTCTGAATTTTCCTGAAAATTATGCACCTGCAAAACAGCTCTAAGCTCTAAATGTAAAGATAAAACAAACTATCCCAATGTTCAGCAGGATTACATTGCCATGCAAAAGTAATCATACCCCCATACTTTTTTACATTTTATGATGTTACAACCATAAATGTAGATGTATTTTATTGGGATTTTATGTGACAGACCAACACAAAGTGTCACATAATTATGAAGTGAAACCACAATGATAAATGATTTTCAAATTTCAAACAAACAGTATGACGAAGCTCAAGGAATACACTAGACATGTCAGAGTTGTGGAGAGGTTTAAAGCAGATTTCATTTATTAAAAAACAAAACAAAAAAACAAGCTTTGAACATCTCACGGAGAACTGTTCAATCCATCATCTGAAAATGGAAAGAGTATGGCACAACTGTAAACAGGGCAGGCAGGCAAGGAGAGCACTAATCAGAGAAGCTGCTTACTTTTTGGGACATTAATACTGTGTAGGGATGTTGTGAGGATGCTTTTCTTCAGCAGGTCAAAAGGTAAAAGCTAGTCATGATGGGAAGATGGATGGAGCCAAATACTGGGCAATCTTAGAAGAAAACCTATTAGAGGCTGCTAAAGATTTGATACTGGGATGGACGTTCACCTCTGAGCAGGAAGACGATCCTAAATCCTGATGGTTTACATCAAAGCATGTTCATGTGTTAGAATGGCTCAGTCACTCAGAAAGCCCAGACCTAAATCCAATTGAGAATCTGTGGCTATACTTGAAAATTGCTGTTCACAGGCGCTCTCCATCCAATCTGACTGAGCTTGAGCTAAGGTTTAAGGGGTATGAATACTTTTGCAAGGCAGTGTGCATGTTTTCAGAGGAAACACTGGATACGAGTGTCTAAATAACCATCAGGTACTTTGAAATGTGCCTGAAGGGTTTCATTTATGTGTGGAAAGATAAATGCTTGACACTTTTCTGATGGCCAGTCATTCTGCAGGTTTTATGAAACATACAGTATCCTCAGTGTTACAGGTTACACTATACATTGGCAGAATTTTAAACTTAGGTGTAAATGTTAATACATGTAGACTGACACAAGCTATAATCTGTAACATTGGACCTATGCCACATGCTAAGGGACCAGGGTGGGGGATCATCCCCCAATATGAAACAGTGACCAAAAAGTTAAAAGTGAAAACAGGTTACCAGTTTGACCGACAGGAGCATGCACTCTTTGCGCGAGTTGTTAAGAAGAAGAAGCTGTGTTTGCTCTCTCTGTTTCTCTTCCAGGTTCTTCTCAAAGTTCAGCTTCTCCAGCTGCTTCTGCTCCTGATAGGACCAGACAGGAAGAGAGAGAGAGAGAGAATATTAGAAGGATCTTTAAAAAAAAAAAAAAATCCATTATAGTGCACTAATAAAAACTGTGCCAGAATACCTTTCTCTTCTCATAGTCCATAAATTTGCTCTGCCATAGAAGAAAATGAGTGTTAAATCAGTAAAGAATGCATTATATGGAACAAAACACATCTTCAGTGAAAAACGTTTAATGGTCATTTACCGCACCTCAGTCAACTTCATCTGGTATAGGGTGTATACTTTACATTATTAGACATAATTCACTGACCCTGATAGTTAGTCACATGCATGAAGTACCATTTAACAGCTTTATAAACTCTCACCTGCCAGGCTAGATCCTCTCCATCCACGCAGTCCAGGCTCGACTTGTTGCTATCGTTTTCTAACACGGGCAGCAGGTACTGTGAGGGAGGACAATACTCCAGCCCCAGCTCTGCAAAACACACATTAAATCAGCTGTACTGACAGAAAATAATCACAGTATGTAATTTAATCTGAGTTCTGGTTGACTGTAGAAAAACTGTACTTTTACCTGAGCAGAGAAAGCGCTGGATTTCTTCTGTGCCTGCTGTACAGACTGAGGCAGGTGGGTAGCTCATCACGCACGCATCAAGGGTCAAGCTCTACACACACAGATTTTGACCTTAGAGTTAAAATAACCTGGAAATATGTTGCACTGGTCCACAAGTGTGCATGGTGTTTAAACCTAAGCATTCTGAACAAAGTGTCTTTTCTTATGCAACATTTCACGACCAAAAAGACTGTTGTACTGAAGCTCAGCACTAGTGTGCTCAAACCATAGGAGAAAAGGGACAGGTAATAACAGAAATGGTTCTCGAGGAAGACTAAAGACTAGATAAAGACTCTAATGGATATACTTGACCTGGACAAAAAAGAAGTTGCACGCGCTAGGAATTCATTCAATCACCTGTAGCTTTAATTACAGCACACAATGTGGTGGTCAGTTCATGTGTGAAAATGATTCCTCATGCTTCCTCATACATGTGCCATCAGGGAATAAAAACTCCAAGGCAATGTTTCCAGGGACGTCTATGTATGACAGGTTGTTTCATGTATTGCTTCATGTGGTTAACTCTAATGCCCTTTTTGCTCTGAAACTGAGTCAATCTGATTAGATCACATCCTTTTTTATGGCTCCAAAGTTCAATCTTTAAGCTCCCAAGCTAATTTAAGTCTTTTTTTAAGTGGTTTTCTTATGGCCACACAGCTGTTTAGTCCCACTCCTTTGAGTTCTCATCATACTGTGGTATGGATGCATATGGAAATGCTCTTACTTTCACTAATAAACACAGCTCTGGCTTTACTGTTTTTCCAAGTGGTTAAGTGAGCTTCATTCATGAATTTCTTTCGACCACATTCCTTCCACAAAGTTGACGGTACAGCAGTATTCTTCCAGGCTTTGTTAATGTGTTGAAGGTCTCTTAACCCAGTTTCAGTAATTTAAAGTTTCTCTATTTGTTTTCTTTGCTTGATGCAGCCCAATAATTTGACCCTTCTGAAATGGTGGCTTTTTTTTAGGCTAGGCAGTGTATGAGTAAAACCCTCGGTTAAGGTCCTTATTTCCTTATATACTATGAAGACGGTTCTGGCCTCGAATAATGTTGACAGCTGTTTCTTTGCGGACTTGGCTGCAGTCGCTCGAGTTCAGTACTGAAATTTCCCCCATGTCTACTTGAGCCTCCAATAACTACCTTGACTCCATATTAACATTAATTAACATCTGTTAACAACTGTTATACTGAACTGCCTGCCACCTAACGCACAGTATGAATGCAGATCAATTTCTGCTTTCTGTTTCACCCAAATGAAGATGGGTTCCCTATTGAGTCCGATTCCTCTCAAGGTTTCTTCCTAGTGCGATCTCAGGGAGTTTTTCCTTGCAACTGTCGCCCTCGGCTTGCTCATCAGGGACCATTTTGATTCATTCACATTTCATACAAACGTAAATAATTCTTTCGATTGTGTAAAGCTGCATTGCGACAATGACAATTGTTAAAACACTATACAAATAAAAATGAATTGAATATACTGTATATAGCGCCAAATTAATCTGAGCTTTCACTTCCACATGGACCATTGCAAAATATAAACTGGTTTCACGCTTACCTCTAGGGTTCGGACGTTGGCTAATTCTTTGGGCAGCTCTCTGATGCTGTTTTCACTCAGGTCCAGCGTGCGCAGACTGCCCATGCGTCCCAAAGAAGAGGGCAGCTCCCGTAGGCAGTTCCCTTCACACAACAAAGCTCTCACATGATTATGTTTTCTCAAAGAGTTTTCTTTTAATTATTTGCACACTGCAGAATAACACTAAAAAAGTGCCACACTTGAAAGTAACTGTTAATTCAGAGAGACAAACAGAAACGATATCTAATCTTCACCCAAACTCAAATCCGTACCTTTCATGTTTAGTGTCTGTAGATTCCGAAGATCGCCTATAGACTCGGGAAGTGTCTTGATCTGGTTATTTTCTGCATTTAACACCTACAGAACACCATCACCATTAATATGGTTATAACCACAGTAGAACACAAAAACTGAATAGAATAGCATGAAACAAAAAGACATAAGTGTGACCTGCAGGGAGGGCAGCTGTCCAATATCGTCCGGGAGTGACGTGAGCTTGTTTTCGTGGAGGTCCAACACCTTGGGAAAGGATAAAGTAGCACACTGAACACTGGGTGTATATATGAAAAGAGGAATTCTTTAATATTTCTGACCTGAATGTCATACTTTTATAGTTGCTAGTGAGGTTATGACACAACTTTTGGGCACCAGTGACTTGAGCTCATTTCCACAGAGGATGAGCACCTGCAATAAAATAAATAAATAAACAGTTAAAGCAATGGCTTATATTTTTCTCTCCAGCTTAAACAATGGGATACTTAAAATAAACAGAAATATGCAAAAGTCACAGGAGAGACACAGTACCGTATATACTGTATACATTTAAATCACCTTTTTCTGAAGCACTTTGCAGATGGAGAAGACATTGGACGGAACCTGTGGAAAGTTCTTTGTGAATAAACTTTAGAAATCCAGAGTCACATCCATCATAACAACATCTTACTGCAGGGTTTCCCTGTATAGGCTGAACGCGTCAAATGTAACTTGGCACAGAACCAAATCTTTTGTGCTTTGTGTCCAAGCTGAACACAGCACAGCGCCACAAGACAGGAGAGAGATCTTACAGTCAAGGTTTGCAATCTGAGTTTGATTTGAAACTATGAAGGATTAGCTTTCTTTGTCGGAGTCAATTTTTTTTCTATGAAAGAATACTATTCACCCTGAATGACTTGCAGATCTTTATTATCACTCACTCACTCAGACTAACTTAATCCCTATACCACTTATCCTGTACACTCTTGTGAGGGAAGGGCGGGTGGTTGGCTGGAAGCTATCCCGGCGGACTTGGGGCACTAAGTGAGGTACTCTCCAGACAGGGTTCCAATCCATTTTAGGGCACAAGCACATATACACACACACACTATGGGCAATCTGGAAGCACCAAATAGCCTAATCTGCATGTCTTGGACTGTGGAGGGAAATCAGACTACCTGGAGGAAACATACTAAGTACTGGGAGAACATGCAAATGCCACGCACATAGACATGAGATTTAGATTGATTTAGGATCAATAATGTGCAAAAGACTGGACTGAATAAAGTCCAGCTCTCGCAAACTCTCCCCTACTGTACACTCTACTCAAACATTACATTTACAATAAATAATCAGAGGAACTCTTACAAAGTGCACGGACTATTTAACAATAACTTTGTGAATGTTTTATAATCTAAATTTCATGTATTTTTTTTTTTTTGGATAATAAAGTGGTGCCCTAAACTGAATGTCTGAAGATAAAAATGAACTACAAACAAAACTAGAGAGGTACATGGTGCTTGCCGTGACATCATAGAGCTTGATGTCATAGTCATAGCTGATGTGGGTCTCAAGGTAAAGTCTATGGGACTTTTTGGGGCGCTGATTCCTTAGAAAAGTAATAGCACCCCATTCCCGAACAAGCCGCACGTTTTGATACCTCATTCATGGGTCTACGACAAATGGTGCAGGGCAGGTTACGCGCCAAATTTTGTTCGGAAGAAGATGAAGAAGAAGAAGAAGAAGAAGAAGAAGAAGAAGAAAAGGGAATAATAAGCCTGTGAGATTATAATAGTAGTGCTTCGCTTTCGCAAGCACCACTAATAATTTTATTCAGTAAAATATGGGTACTTATAAACTTTAATCTGTACAAAAACTGACAAAAATACAAATCTCAAATATTTCTATTTTTTTTCTTTGTTATCTCTGTCATAATGTGTTGTGCACTGTATTTGATATCAGAGAAGAATGGCAATGTGAACTCCTGACACACTATAGATAATTAAGGAAAGCCTTTGTTTCTTTTTGGTGTTTGTGTGTATATGTGTGTGTGTGCNNNNGGGGGGGGGGGGGGGGATGATGTAAACACATAACGAGTTCATTTTGTTAAACCTAGCTGATCAACAAAAAGTGAAATGAATTAAAAATTAATTCATCTTCTATACCGCTTATCCAGTGTACAGGGTTGCGTGGAGAACATGCAAACTCCATGCACACAGACCCGTGGCGGGAATCGAACCCAGACCATGCAGGTGCGAGGCCACAGTGCTAACCATTACGCCACCATGTCACCACTGGAGATTAATACAGCTGTCATGATACATAAGCGATAATAAAACAACTTGACCATTGCTCACCTCTGAAAGCTCACAGTTAGAAATGTCCAGGATGTCATCTGCACCTGCTTCTTTAGACTGACAAAGGAACAGACAGGTGTTTCAAACAATCATGAATCTACAAAAGCAAAGCCTTAAACTAAGAGACACCTTCTCACACTGACCAGACATAACTGATACTCCAGGCGCTTCTTGGACTCCTCACTCGGCTTCTTCTTCCTGGAGAACAGAGGCATCCTGCAGTCACAGACTCTTCAGTTCCCTTCTGTGTCCAGCTGCTTATTCCATACGAAGCTGTTTTTCTGTCAAGCTACAGAATACCAGGAGAGTGAGGTAAAGTGAGAACGCCTCCTTTCTCACACTCAGTGTTAAACTGTGGCTGCCATTAGAGACTGAAATCCAGTAAAGCTCAGTTAGCTAGGTGGAGACTCAGCTAGATGTTAACACTCTCACAGGTAACCAGGCCGCTGGGTAGCACGCTGTTGTATGGCCAAGAATTTATTCCCACTTTTAAATTCACTCTATATAAAGTACCTTTCCGTTGCTTATCTATTTAAACAGTCACTTAAGCCTTGTAAAAGAGAGCGAAAAGAAAGCGGAGGGTATACACACACTTCCTGACGTCACTAACCATAATATTCCTCCTGACGGTAAATGCAACCTCGCGATACTTTAGAGTAACGCGGTATTTCGAGCTGAAACGTTCCACTCGGTTAGTCTCGTGGCGATCTCGCGATAGTTCGTCGTCCTATATTAACCCGATCCACGCGGTTCTCGCTCCTTTCCCTTTTCTCTTTAGGTGGTGAAGGTGCAACAGTAATCGGTCGTCCCGAATCCGGGTTCATCCGACACTTTCACCAATTCAAGCCGAACTGAGCTCAGCGACAACATGCCTCCTAAATTCGACCCCAGCGAGATTAAAGTCGGTACGTTTGAAAAGGAAGGAAAAACCTGATAACATGCAGACGGAGTGTTATTCTCACCGAGAGGCCTCGGCTCCGTGACCAGGCCCGGGGCTACTGACAGCGTGTGTGGGTTAGTTTATTTTTAGGTGTTGTCAAAGATACATTTTTTTATTTATCCGAGCATTTTTGTTTTGCTAATGTAGTTAACAAACAACACTTGTTGCTAGTTGAGGATTATAACGTTGACGGTGGTGAGCGTAGAGCACGTGCTGTCGACCTGGAGAGGACTAGAACTCGTCTTAAGTTCGACTACGTGCACGTTATCAGCCTGAATTAACCTAATTCTGTCTCATTTTATTTTAATTACCCTTATGAGAGGTACTTGGTATTATGGATGTCTGAACATCGGAAAGGGTGGCATTTATGCGTCTATTGCGCATGCGTAGTGTTACGTCAGTCAGGACTCAGCGCGGGCCTTTCAGAGCGGTAGTTTGGAGTAGCTGCTAAAAGCTATAGCGAATTGCTTTTTTTCCCCCCGGACCTCAACGAACACTGACGACTTGTTTTCGTCCAGCGCAGAATATAAAGCATATAATTTTTGTTTGAAATTAATGAATGGTCGAACAAATACGATGCGAACCTGTGTTATGTGAGCAGACATCGATGGGCGCATGCGTGAAAGTTCAGGGGATACGCCTACATTTAGATGAGTCTTGTGTAGGAGAGGCGAGATAACGGTGTCTCGGCTTCAAGTACTACGGAGAGTAGAAAACAATGGGGAGTCACTGGTCAACGAAGGAAGATGTTAATGATTTTGAGGAAGGCTGGACTGGAAGGTTTAAGACCCAGATAAAGTTTTCAGGAAGGCCTATCTGGAAAATTGGCTGGAAAGATGAGGGAGTTTTAACCACAATTGGTTTTAATTTGACCAACCTACTGGAGTCCTATTCAAGTATTTTTAATTTTTTTGTAATTATGAATGTAAGATCATGAATAGTAAATCTGACCTGACCCAAAAACTGAGATCTGAACTATGTGACGTGTAATAACAATGAAGCCTTGGCTTTCTGAAGTCAATCATCTTTTTTAAAATTATTTAAATGGCAATTCTAGTTATGTACTTCCCTGAAGATTTACTGAAATTAACTATACTTGCTAGGAATCTTGCATTTAACTAGCTGTATGTAGTGTGCTCTGTGCTGTTCAGCTGTTTGCTGTAATTGAGTATAGAGGTGATCTCATCAGAAAACAAAACCACTAGTTGGGAGTCAAATCTTGAATAGGTTTATGGTTGGTGAGCCTGTGGTGACCAAGCTTAGTGGTTCAAGTGTTGTCGTCCCCCGCTACCACAAAAATTAGGACTTGCTTAAGTTTGTCAGTGAAGTTTACAAGTGTTATTTGAGGCTGAGACTATGGGCAGGTGGGCTAGGAGACATGTAGAGCAGCGTGTAAATTTGCTATGTTTGCTTGAAACTTGGGGATTTAAAGTGTCGCGAGAAACGGTCTTTGTTTTTATCTTGTATATAATTGGTATTAATCTTGTTTATATACATGTATACTATTACTAGGAATAAAAATCAACAAGACATTGGTTTTAAACTCGGATGGATTAAAAACCTATTGCGGTCAAGGAAATGCAAGGCCTTGGTTAAGCCACACTTTAGTAATGTAACCCAGTCTTTGATTAAGGCATATTTATTTGATTATGTTGGGTTTTAAGTGAAGAAACTCTTTCTAGATATTTATATGCTGCAAGATTATCTGGATAATTGCGAGTGTGGGGTTTTTCAATACATACATTGTCGAAGAGAACATCTGTAGCTGAAGTTTCGAATTTGAGTTCACAACTTTCGAGATGTGAATGATCAGCCTCCTGCCACTATGCTGGTCTGTATAAGTGACCGGGTATAATCCAGTGGAGGCTTAGAGAAACCAAGCTCTAGGAAGCAGGGCTGCTCGGTATGATGGGTAACTCTGTGCCGAAAGACCTGGAACATTCTGAATAAAAGTCCCCGTGTACTAATGGGCATATCCATCTACTCATCTAATACTGATTTTCCTGTTTAACTCCTTAGTGTACATGAGGTGCACAGGTGGAGAGGTTGGTGCCACTTCCTCTCTGGCCCCCAAAATCGGACCTCTGGGTCTGGTAAGTGACACTTCCATGTTTTTTATTTTATTTCAGCATTAGATGGCTAGAGCTAGTTTGTTTTGTGATCAGCCTTCTGCCACTATGCTAGTCTGTCTCAGTGACTTTGTATAATCCAGTGCAGGCTGAGAGAAACCCAGCTCTAGGAAGCAGAGCTGCTCTTTCTGATGGCTAACTCTGTGCCGAAAGACCTGGAACAAATGAAACCTGTGATTTTAGTGTTCAAATGAGAGCACTGGTCAGGATTCGGGAGTAACAATGCTTATGATGCTTCTTCCAGTCCCCCAAGAAAGTGGGTGATGACATTGCCAAGGCTACCGGTGACTGGAAGGGTCTGAGGATCACTGTCAAGCTGACCATCCAGAACAGACAGGCAGCGGTAAGCATTCCCTGTTAGATATGTCCAGATGCAAACTGACCTTTAAAGTGTTCCTTTCTGTAGTGACAGTGAAGCTTGCCATTTAGAAGAGGGCAGAGATGATGATGGGAGTTATGTTTTATTTATTTTTAAGCAAACATATTTAGTCATTTGCATAATACAAACAGAAGACGTACTGCCCTGTGTCATGCAATTTAAACAATGAACCTAATTTAGTTATTTTCCTGTTTTGCAACCTTGGGGGTAAAATTAAGGTTCAAATAGGCGTTGCCGGTTGATTTTGAATCATGGCTGAATCCTATGCTTTTACTGAATCGTTAAGACAACTAGCACATCAGAGTGCTGAAATGCAACGAATGCTTGAATGTTTTTCCAGTGCTTATAGACTTTTGTCTTGTCGCTTTAGATTGAGGTGGTACCCTCTGCCTCTGCCCTCATCATCAAGGCCCTGAAGGAGCCGCCCCGTGACAGGAAGAAGGTCAAGAACAGTAAGTCAGCCTACTTGCAACTAGTGAACATTGCTATTGGTTAATATTAATACAGCATTACATTGCACAAGCCTACTTGAAATACAAATGAAACACTAGCAAAGTTTCGTTGACATTTTTGCTTTTGTTTTATTGGTAAAATGCATACCTAATTTAATCCTCTGGTCTTAGTTAATGTGCGTCAGCCTCCCACCAATATGCTGGTCTGTGTGAGTGACTTGGTATAATCCAGTGGAGGCTGAGAGAAACCCAGCTCTAGGAAGCAGGGCTGTTCAGACCGAAGGGCAGCTCTGTGCCGAAAGGCCTGGAACAAACTGCCTGCTGATTTAATACCAGATTAATATGCAGTCTTGCCTGGATGTGAATGGTTAACGTATTGCAGGTGTGGATTAGCTCTAACTGATTCTTTTCCTGCAGTTAAGCACTCTGGAAGCATTACCTTCGATGAGGTCGTCGGCATTGCCCGAGTCATGAGGCCACGCTCAATTGCCAGAGAACTCTCAGGTGTGTACAAGTTTTGATTTTTATAATACAGACCTTCTGCTGCAGCCTCCTGCCACTGTGCTAGTCTGTATAAGTGACTGGGTATAATCCAGTGGAGGCTGAGAGAAACCCAGCTCTAGGAAGCAGGGCTGCTCTATTGGATGGGCAACTCTGTGCCGAAAGACCTGGAACACCTTTCCAAATCATCTTGTACTGACATTTGATGAAACGCTTTCAGAACTTGCAGGTAAGATTAAGCTAACAGTTTGTCCTGTTTCTCCAGGAACCATTAAGGAGATTCTGGGCACAGCTCAATCTGTTGGCTGCACCATCGATGGTCGCCTGCCTCATGATGTCATCGATGACATCAACAGCGGCAAACAGGAGTGCCCATCTGTAAGTGCAGTTTGTAACGGTTATGATTTATATTATACTTGGTGCACTGAGTACTAACTACATTTTTTTTGTTATTTTTAGGATTAAATGGCTGATGTGGAGGAATGAAAGCTACACTGTTCGAAAAAAATAAAAGTTGTTAAAATGTTCATTCTGTTCTTTTCTTTTTAAACATTAAGAAACTTTACCAATAGATAACATTGAAAGGCTGGTACCAACATTTGGTAAATAAGCTTTTAATTAATTTGTATTAGTGACTTGATGCACCATGTTTACATAGTGATTTGGAGGCAAGATCTATATTTATTTGGATGTACATTATCCATCTATCAAATGTCAGACTAGGCCATTAATCCAATTTGATCACTACTGTTGCACTATCCTGCAGTTTCGAGCTTTGAGCTAGTCTTAGTTTGTAATTCCTTTGTTGCAAACAGATTCAATTAACACATGCCCATAATTATAGCCATCAACTATGCGCTAAATACAACTTTATCAGAACTAAAGGTGTAGATTACACTGCTTTGGGTTTAGGTTTTTGGTTATTTCTTTAAAGATGCCATTTTAATCTGGACTTGCTGTAGTTCAATATAACTTGAGCACTGCCCTTTGGCTAAAGCTGTAAAGTTATACAAGTACTCAGATTGCAACATAGACATTTACACAAAACCTGTTTAATAGGAAAAAGCTTAATGTCCTACAAAAGTACAAATTGACTAGAAAGTATCAACATTTCTTGAAGATCTGAAATCAGCAAAGTCCTGCACCAGATGTGAGGAAACATTCATGTCTGTTTCAACAATGCATTTTCCACATTCCCTGTATCTTTGAACAGACTGCCAAAGCTTCTGTACAATTTATTCCAAGGTAAAGCACCAAAATACATGACTTTCCACATCCAACAGTACAACTTCACCTGCAGACATCAATTGTACAAACAAAAAAAATGATTCCACTTTTCAGAATTTACACAGACTCAGCCAGTCTATTCAAGCTACATCTACACTGACTCGTTTCAATTTCTCAGGGGGTGAAGATAGAAAAGTACGTATACTGCTGCTGTTAGGACAACATGAACCTCAAACATTTCAGACACTTCTTATACAGACTGGATACAGCTTGAAGTATCTTGGTTCTTTGTGCCTAATTTTCTCAGACATCAAGTGCTGGCTGTTTGTCTCCTCTCCTTCTCTGGCAGGAACAATAGCTGTAGAAAATAGTGCTGAACTTCTGCCATTCCTTTCAGTTCTCCACATCCTCCTCCTCAACCTCATTCTCTCCATCCTGCTCGTCTTCCATATGCTCTTCTTCATCCTCCTCTTCCTCTCTGCTCTTGTCATTTTCATCTGTGCCGTTCTTCTTCTCTTTATCCTTGCGTTTCTGTTCTGAGGCCTCTTTTTTCCCCTTCTGGCCCTTTTTGTAGACTGTTAACAGACAAGTTTAAAAGCGTTATGCTTTTGCTACGTCATTTCACTACATGGGCAGCAGAGGGCGCTAAACATCACACACTGACTATTTAACATTGCAAAGAGAAAGGACAAACATGAGCAGCTTTAAAAAAATAATAATAATTTTATTCGTTTAAAGCAAGGTCAGGTTACTGGACCAGTAATGTAACTTATTATATCAATCTGTAATCTTGCAAATACACCATTATGGCTTGATGTCACAAGATGATTTAGGTTTTAATATAAGTTACCTTCAAGAGCCTCGCGCAGTGGTGGCAAGAATCGCTCAAACTCCATCTCCTCCATAGCGGACATCACATCCCCTGCGTTCAGAGTCTTCCTTTTGGCTTTCATGGCAAAACTATTGGCACTGGTGATCAGATCAGTAGCGTCAGTGAGCGTAATAATGATCCTGCTTCATGCCAGACAGGTGTGAGAATTTCTGCCAACTTACCATGATGTTGCATACAGAACAAACACGCTGGCTGCCTGGGATATGGCTCGTCTTGCCTCTTTTGACACATTCACACCGTCTGGCAACTGGAAAAATAACAGTAATAAGATTAAAATAATCAGAAGTTTTATAATCAGTCTCGCTCGTGCAGATCACATATTATGGTCCAATTAAACTAATGGGAGGAAACTGCAGGACACAGGAAATCAATCAAGCATGGGGAGAACATGAAAACTCCATGAGATGGAGGAGCAAGGGGAGAATGCTAACCCCCAAGTCACCGTGCCGCCACATTTATTACGAAAGTGGAAATTAATACGCGCAAAGCTAAAAATGCTAATGGCTGCATCTTAAACGCATCACTGCAATGCAGGTAGTGCACTTGCAGGAGCACACTCCATCACAGATATCATGTAAAGCTAGTGCGCATGTGCACAGACCGTGCAGTTGTTTAGGACACAGCCTGTCTGTAATCGCCGCTGATGAAATAGAACAATACCTGCGGCTTTGTGTACCGGCCCAGGCTTCAGAATCTATTAAGTTCACCTGGTACTGCAGAAAGTGTATAAAGTAAGGTGGTGTGAGATAATATTGTACTTACAGCCTCTTTGATGATGCGGGTGATGACAGCGTTGGGCAGGTTCAGGTCCTCCGGTCTCTCCGCCATTACTGCCGCACACACTTAGCACACCTAGCCTGCGTTAGCCAAATTAGCGAGGAAACCTCACTTCCTTATTTCAGTATTACAGAATAAACCCGCGGCTATTAAAACAAGAGGTTTGTTTGGCAGTGCGCAGTGTATGAAGGTTTATTACGCAGCTGCCTGTGGATTTAAATATTAATCCAGGAAATCCAGCAACTAAATGTTAGCCTTTAGCTACCAACCGAGTACAGTAAGGTGTAACTATGAGAAATAACAAACCGGAAGCTAAAGAGTTCTCGAGCAACACGTCGGCATTCAAATCGAAACGAAATGTCACTGTCTAACCAGGTTATGGGTAGTGGATGATGACCTTTCAGGCATTAGACAGAGGGGAAACAACAAACACCACGAGCACCGAAGTTTGTTTTGGAGCCCGCTAAACATCCAAACCACGAGTTTCACCTTTGACCTTTTCACGTCACATAAATCAGCCAATAGACGGTGGGTGTGGTTTTTCCGCGCACTACTATCAGCTAACTTAATATCTCTACGCTAACCGTGTTCAAGTCAAAACCGTAATTTTGCACAAAACACCAGAGGTGGGTAGAGAGGCCAAAAAAATTACTAGAAATGATATAGATATATATGCTGAAGTGTGTGTCCAGGGATGCATCATATTTTTTTGGGATGCATAAAAAATGTACACACGTGTGTTGGCAATTAATTCTGTACTGAAATATACTAATGTATTAATAGACCGTTAAAATAACATATGTATAATTAAAGTTAACATATGATCATACAAACATGATCGAGAGGATTTGTGTAAATGTATCATACCTTCAGGAACTGAGTTTGAGACCCCTGCTTTAAATAAACAAACATTACAGGCATGTAGGATATACTACATATATATTGTTATTTGCATTAATTCTTTCGGCTTTTTGATCAGAATTCTTTTATGCACAACTTAAACACGATGTGTTTATCACTTGGTCCTAATCTAGGCACTGCATATATATTCTCTATAAAAGTCACTAGAAATTAAATTAAAATATCTTTATACATCTTGCTTAACATGAGACCCTTGCGTTAAAAAAGTTCAAAGTTCAGCATGCTTAATTAAACAGCAATATGATAAAAAACTTCGTATAACTGTTCCACCTTGTTGTGGCTTCTCCATATTACTCAAATTCACGGTGTCTTTCAGAGGGATGCAGAAGAGGAGCTGATCTGCTCTTTTGCATTATTGTTTTACTGATTGACAAATCACCAGGAATGCACACAGACTCATCCTAATGTAGTAATAGTACTATACTATTACTTGAAACACAAGTTCAGTGTTTCATTAAATAAGAAAATAAAAACATTGTGAGTGTTCTACCTTGTCCAGCTCACTCTGCACCTCTGCCTCCTGTGTGGGTGCAGTGTCTAGAGGGTATTCCTCCTCCACAAGGTCAGCCCAGCTAAGAAGAGCTGATAAATTCCAAAGAAGCCTCCCCTTGCTTTTTACACAAACTGACTGGGCTGCTGTAAAAAACACACACACACACAAAAAAAACCAACTGAATAAGGAACACAGTGAATGTTCTACCTTCTCCACTTTACTCTCCACCTCGGGGTGATAGTTTTTGTTGGTTCAGGAGCCTCCATATTGAGTCTCCATAGAGGCGTTCCACTAGTGGTGATAATAGAATATAACAGCACTGGGATGAATAACTATATGTATCACTCATGTGTCATGGGTGTTCTAACTAACCTCGATCGTATTCATATTCAAACAGTCACAGAAAGACTTTCAATAAGAAAACACATCTGCTCATGTTGTCATCTTAAACAACATTTTGTCTCCATGGTAAGTCGTTCTGAATTAACATGAGCTACAATGCTAACTAGCTTCTAACCCAAGACTGAATCCCAAATTCCTCTGTAACTCCTGAGTAAGGGCACTTCTTGGGCACTTCCTGAGTAAGGGCACTTCTTACATAGTGGACTAACTTTACATGTTACCCTAATTACATTAACTCTCAGTCACTAACTTTCGGTCACCAGCACAATATTAGTTCCGGCATTCAAGGAAGGATTTGTGTTGGTGGAGCAAAATCTCTGTTGATAATAAATGGCATTTGTGAAACTGTTTAATAAGAGAAATATCACACTCTGAATATCAGCACAGCTACTAGGACATACTGTAACAGCCGTGCTGATATTCATCACAACAGCACAACCTTGAATGTGATATTGCTTAATTGTACATCTTGATTAACACCAGTCTTGTGCATTAAACAGCCCAACAGTTCAGTGTGGTTCAGTGTGTTCGCAAAAACTCTGTATAATTGTTTAACCTTGTTGTCTTCCTTTCCCTGACAACTATCTGTCTTTATCTACCTTTTTCTGCTCAGCCTCCTCCATCAGACGGATGCAACAGAGGAGCTGACCAAAGTAAATTAAAACTGATTCTCATTAACAGTAGAAATTACTGTTTTAAAAATGGACAGTAGAAATATCCGTGCCCATTTATACCCATTTATATTATATCCAGGTGAAGATAGTATTAGATGTCCATGTCTGTGATGTATCTGTGTGCAAAGCGATGCATGGTTACAAATAAATCAATTCCCAATGGACACACGAATGAGTTTTAAACACAACGCTAATTCATCAAGATCCAAAGCAAAAATTAGAACAAAAAGTTGGTCAAATTATACTTTTACAGCACAGTTGTAATGATAAGCATCATATTTTAGACAGAATATTAAGCTAAGCTAACCTTGCCAAGTGCTCTGTAATCATGATTAGCATCGACTAAGAGATAAGATTTAATTAATGAAAATATACTTGTTTAAAAATCAGGTAACAAAATCAACATCTGCTAACATCTCTAACCCCTGGGATGAGTTTAATTGCTTACTTGCTTAGTTAATCCCCCCGAAGTTTATTAATAAGGAATATGTTTAATAATACATTTGCTCCGCTATGGCAGGCAACCACACGCCACCAGTTGTGGAGTGCTAATAAATCAACCATCACTAAAGATAGCTGTCATATCATATCATATCATATCATATCATATCATATCATATCATATCATATCATATCATATCATATCATATCATATATCATATCATCCTCTTGCTTAGTTAAATCCATGTGATGTTTGGTTGTCCAGCAGGGTATATACATTTTGCTAATTTGGCCAATTTTGATTCCCCAGTGCTGACTCTATGGCCAGAGCCATGCTTATTAATTCTAGAATTTCAGATATAATGCATGAAAAAATTTCATTCACAATAAATATGTTTAATTCTAAAAATGCATTGCGTTTTAGTAAATTGAAGAAAATCTAAAGTTTTAATTTGCTCAATTTGTGCAACTTAATCGCAGATCCCATTATTTAAAATAAGACGGCCCATTTAAAGAGCTGTGGTTTTCTAGGGAATAAATACTTAGGCTGCATGACACTGGGAAAAAAATCTGCTGAATGCTGAGATTTCCACTGAGCTCATTTTCCTTTGAGTTGTATTTCTGGATCTTTGTCTAGCTTTGAACCATTTGCGCCGCGTGTTTATCTCGATCTCAGATCGTGTGAAACGTCTTATGTCGAAACTGGCCAAAGGCTTTGAGAAATGTCTTTTTTTTCGGACCCAGAAGCATGTTCTTATGGCTTTCAGCATAGTTAATAGCACGCAAAAAGCTGAATAGGTTTATTTGTGTATCGCTGAAGCCTGCTGCAGAAGTCACGTAGCATTTCAACGCAGTTCACTGTGAATTTTCCATTCGGATCCAGCAATTTCACGGCTAAACAAACATGAATAGAAGTCATCATTCGGGAGATGGTGATGTTTTTCCATCTGAATGTGTCTGTGCTGCAATGAGAATGAGGATGAAGGATATATTGTTTTTCGCTGGCTTCGAAGGGAAATGCACCTTTATATAAATTGGACAAGATTGTCTTTCTCTCATGAAGTGAACAGAAAAATGTGTTTACAGGGCCTGTGGCTTTAATAAAAATAGCTGTTTATTCGTACATTAATTCTTACAACTATGATGGATTTGATCCAGCACGGATTGTTAAGTTTTATACAAAGTTGTGGAGTCTATGCCAGCCTGTGTGGATGTTGTTATTAGAACCTTGGCTGAATACAGAACCCCTGTTTTCTGGTCTAAAAAAATATGTCAAGTATATATCAAGTTAAGGTCAGAATATAGCTGTGAAATCTTTAGACCAATTTGAGGCACTCTTGACCTGATCCTGACCTGGTTTTCCTTAAGTATGTTTCTTTAAATAAAAACTTTCTTTTGGCTGCCCTCATCAAGGGGTAGTATGGGACGTGCCAACCCACCCAAATATGTCTCTTTAAATTGACCTGGTCAGATTTTTCTAGATTTTGAAACTCTAGATCTCTAGATCCTATCCCTCCCCGATCATTCCCACAACATGATCCTGCCAACACTTTGCTCACTCAGTCACTCATCGTCTATACTGCTTTATCCTGTATCCAGTGTGGCGGGGAGCCTGGAGCCTATTCCAGTAGACTTACAGTAGGGCACGAGGTGGGGTACACCCTGGACAGGGTGCCAATCCATCGCAGGGAACACACACACGCACACACTCATTCATATACTACGGGCAATTTGGGAACGGCAATTAGCCTAATCTGCATGTCTTTGGACTGTGGGAAGTACCCCGAGGAAACCCACCAAACACGGGGAGAACATACAAACTTCATGCCTACAGAGATGGGAATCGAGCCTGGCCGGGAATCAAACCTGGACCCTGAAGATGCAAGGCGATACCACTACATCACCATGCCACCGTCAACACCATGCTTTAACAAAAGAAAAGAATTGGTCGTGGTAATAAGCCATGCCTTCTTTACTTCAGATAAAATGCTTGGGGCAGTATTGCAATGTAGCAGGCACTTCACAATTCAACAGTTCAACCACCAGTATCCTGTTCAGGATAAAGTAGTCATTATAAATGAATAACCGGATTAATTTAATGCTTAGCATTTAGTCCAAACAGGGTTCTGTTTCGGACTGAATGCTACACTAGTATGTGTCCACCTGTGAAGTGCCCATGAAAATAGCTAACAAATTACACTAGGTCAACTGCAATTGCAGAGCCAATCTGAGGTGTGCGGTTGTGTGCAGTTTGAACAAGTCTTGTTATGTACACATGGCAAGCAGATGTGACTAAAACAAATAAAAGAAAACCCATATTACATATGTGGCCTTGCACTTTAGAGGTTAACACTTTACGTTTGGAATTTTCACAAAGCCACGTAATCAGCTGAAGCGCAGTATGTGCAGGGAGTGGCAGACTCATTCTGTCAACACTTTAAAATAGCCTTCTTGTCATACAGTTAAGTCAGAGCTGATTACAGTTAACGGCAAAGAATTTCCATGATAATGTTTTGTTCGCTCATTTTCCCCATTGTTGTAATACCCCTCATCAAAATGCTTTGAGGTTTGTTTGATATATTAGGTCACATGGCAATTAACTTTTCCACTCTTTTAAGGGGAGTTTAAGAGGCCGCATAATAGTCAGGGATAGAAAAGTTGAAGCGTCTATTTAAAATGTTAACATTAGCTAAGGCATCATATTGCTGAAAGCTACCTTTTATGGTTCTGCGGTTTATAATGGTTGCGCTGTGGTAGGAAAATCTGTACGCATGGACAAAAGAAGACTTCTTACAACAAAAGATGTAATTTTCACAATCACAAAAAGGATCTATTAGTGAGAATGGTGACGGATGAGAATGAGAATATATTGTCTCTGTTATATTGCGGAGTGTAGTTTGGATGATGGTTTTGGTCCATCACTGATTACCCTTATGCAGGGATCAAAAAATAGTTGGGTAAGTATTAAAATGATACGGTCACACTTGTACAGCAGACGTATGTGTTTGATGGTTGACAAAGTTGATTTATTTAATGTTCTGAGTTTGTGCGGTGGCAAATATGTGACCCGCGCTGTGTATCCTGTTTAATTCTATCTATCTGTTGTGGTTTAATGATGATCATGAATGCTGCTGTCTTTTTGAGACTTTTTTCTTGGGCTTTGTCCCTCACATCATAGTGGTCGCCATATAGGATCATTTGATACACAAGATTTGGCACAGGTTTTTACGCTGGATGTCCATTCTTTTGCAATCCTCCAATAACCTACCCTGGCTTTGGACCACCACTGACTGCTTTGTATGGGATGTAGGGTTAAGCATCTAAACCACAAGTCCCCCAAGCAACCCAGAGTCTCAGCAGCCTGAGCCACCACTGCTCCCCTTTTCTCAGTCTGAAGTGAACAGGTCAAGCTTGGCTACTTCCATGCTGTAAGTTTAAATGAGTCTTGTTCAAGCTTTTTATTTGATAGTTGTCCAGGCAATAGCAGCAGATGACAGACTGTTTCTACCTGGCAAGCACTGGCAATGGTGCTTGAGTCAAACAACTTGCCTTCTCATCTAATGAACAAACCCAGTGAACTACACAACTATGGCCATGACCATTGATTGGAATGCTGCCGAAAAGATTCCTGTAGTATTCTATGTCAAAGAGTCCAGAAACAACTGTGTCACTGTCTTATATAAACACCAGAACCTTGCCATAGATGCAAAATCAGACTACATTTGCATACCGTATGTATTGTGTGCCTGTAGTACGAGTGAAGCCAATGTCTCCAAAGAAGGTGTTGGACAGGGCAACAAGTCTGCATGTTCTGTTATCAAGTCATAGAATAAATGTATTTGTATTTATGATTATGCAATAAGATAATAATGAATTACATTGAGAACAGCCAAATCACATGCTTGAGCATCTGTGCAGCAAAATGATTAGCTAAATGAGTGCTAAATGGCAGATCCAGTTGTAGCCCACTAAACTAGCTCATTTGCAATCGTGGAACCACATTATCCTTCAATCATGTGAATGCTCCAATAACAAGCTATCAGTGTTCACTCTTCACCAAGTGGACACACTGGTTCACGTCACCTGTCGGCGATTTTAATGTTATGGCTGAGCAATATAAGATGAACACGTTTCACACCGAGGAATGCATGTAGGAGTGGTACGGTCATGTTTGTCCCTGTTTTGCTTTCGGAAACCCATGTGTGAAAGTGAATATGTTACAAATCAAAAGAAGAAGGACAACAACAACAATCTGACATGTGCGGCTCTTGTTACATGTAGAAAAGATTATCCATGAGCCACTAGTGATTTTTTTTTTTTTTTTGCGTAATTGTTTAGTTTTTATTATATAATTTTGACCTCATATAAACTAGCATTTTGGTGTTTGTTAGATAACTAATATGAGATTAGTTACACTATACGGTCCTTTTATTTTTAAACAGCAATTTATATCCACTCAAGATGTTTCTGCATCTGGCCATTATTTTTATGCCCAGCTGGGGAATTAATTTGGAACTTCTGTGACAGTCCTGAACAACTTCTCTAAATACTCCACTTCTGGAGTTCCACCAACTTCATTTGATTGTTCCGTTGCTATAACGGTTTAACACTGATGGTTCTGTGAAGTGTGGAATTGTGGCAACACCAGGTGTCAGTAATGATACTGACTATAGTGACAGTTAAGTCTCAGAGGCTTAAGATCTCTCGGGCTCTTGCTTTCTGTCTTTAAAAAAAAAAAAAAAACTTAAATTCGCTTATGTTTGAAAGAACACAGCATTGACTTGTAATAGCCTTGCACCGGTTAACTGTTCAAACTTTGACAAGAAATGTCTGCATTTAATCATTCATCCATGTCTGGCTACTTGCTTTCTTTCGTTACCAGTTTAAGCAGTCAGTGTGTGTGACCTCCATAGCAACAGCCCTCATCAACCCAGCAGTAAACAAACCAACAACACATATTATGACTCCTGGGCGATTCAGTTATGTCAGCTGAACTCATTCTTGGAGATCATTTCCACATTATTGCCGTTAAATCATTAAATATATAGGCAAACATTGGTTATGCTTGTTTTAGTTGGCCCGTAATAAGGAAAGGAAGTATACAGTGCCTGCAGAGAATACTTTACACACACAGTAAAACATCTCGGATGAATTTAAGTGAAGACAGCCAAATGCCTCAGCAGGAGTGAGGCAGTAGGAAGCAAGGGTTTGAAAAAAAAAAAAAAAATGTCCAGGGTGAATTGAAGAGAATCATTTCTGAATTGCTGCCTCTCCACGGTCGGGTCGTTGCTGAGAGCAGGTTGCATAGCAGTGCAGCAGCAGCAAACAATATGGTGTTGTTAGGGTGTTGGTGGGGAGAAATGCACGCACCCGAGACACATGCAAAGTTCTTTAAGTATCATTTCATACCATCATTGGAGGCCTTCAGAGGTGATCATGCTTTGTGACGATGTATGAAATGTAGGAGAAATGTAAAGGCCAACGACAGATGAGAGAGTTCGTGAAAACATTCTTCATATAGAAAATGCCATAGACAGTGTATATCAGTCTGCAAAATGTGAATCCTTTCCAGCATGATATGTTTTATTTATTCAGCCAACTGAGAAGGAACTTGGGTATGATGATAACCATGAGCATACTGTAGCATCACTGCCTCCTTGGTTCGATCCTGAGGTCAGGTTATTGTCAGAGGTTCACTTAGTTTCCCCTTTTTATGTGAGTTTCATCTCACTGACCCAAAGAAACATACTTATAGTAACAAATCAACGTACAAATATACTGTATGTGCATGTGTGTAATGCTTTATAATATACTTGAATCCCATCTAGGGTGTAACGCAGCCTTGTTTCTCGAGTTTCTGGGATCTGCTCCAGATCGACTCTGAACAGTGTAAAATGGACCCTGAAGAGGAACAGATGACCAACTCAGGCAAATACTGCTATTTGCACGTTTGAATATTTGAATAATAAAACATCGTGAGCAGCTGTTTCCTCCAATATTCAACCTTCTTCCTCTGAAATCCATTGTACTGATATGCTGATATAGCAAATACCTTTTTCTTTTCTGTTGCTTGCATTACATAATGTGTTGCCTTTTGGACATGCAGTAGCAAAGGATATGAATAAAATAAAGATATGACAGAAAGGCAGTGGCCAAATTTAGGACAAGGAATGACATAGGACAAGGAATGCGTTCAGAGTTGGGAGTCTGTTAGAGACAGGGTGGCAGGTGCCATGCTGTGCGACTCATGAGCACCATATAGACTTCAAGATCCTTCTTCTTACTTTCAAAGCTCTCCACAATCTTGCCCCTTCTTACGTATCTGATCTTCTTCATATTCATGTTCCCTCTCGCTCTCTCAGATCTGCCTCTTCTCTCCATCTCTCTGTGCCTTCTGCTCGTCTCTCCACCATGGGACAGAGGGCTTTCTGTTACTCTGCTCCCCGGCTCTGGAACTCTTTACCGCCAGAAATCCGCAACATTGATTCACTGTCTCTCTTTAAATCCAAACTCAAATCTTACCTGTTTAATCTTGCTTACCCACCTTAAATCCTTCCTGCCCTCTCTCATGCACAGTTTCTCTTGGTATTTAATTTTGTTTCGTTGCTGGTATATTTTGTTTGTTTTTGTTTTGTCTTGTTTCTACGTGCCTTTATGTAACTTTTGTACAGAGTTCTTGAGTGTTTGAAAGGCGCTTATAAATAAAATGTATTATTATTATTATTATTATTATGAGGAAACCATTCCATGTGCTTTCCCTTTTGCCCATTGTCATTGCCTTGTCATTGCAAAATGAATCTAACCATGAATGGCTCCAAGCTCATGACCTCAACATTTTAAGAACTGCAGCTCTGCATCCATGAATTGTTGTGTAATGACATACTCAAAGACTCCAAGCTGCGTAAAAGATACTAATTCAAATGGGATTCCCAATAATAGCCCAGTCTCTTCATCTGTTTTAGCCATTTTAATTGGAAAATTCATGAAATTGTATGGGTTGGGCTGGCTGTGAACATTTTTCAGTGAGGTATTTATAGACAATGAGTGTGTTAGATTTATGGGAGGAAAAAGGTCCAAACCATCCAGTTAAATCGTGGAAAATGGAAGATAAATTTAAGCTTCTTTTGCTTTCCATGACACACAATTGATAGCTTGTGAGTAGTGAGTAGTACTGTTGGTGCCCAAATCTCAATGAATATATTCACTCAATTATCCAATCAGCCAATCAGCCAATCAAAAGGAAGCAATACAAAGCATAAAAAACATCCAGATACAGGTGAAGAGCTATGGTTATCATCAGAACATGGCTGTTAACTTTTGAACATTTCTGCTGCACTAAATATCCCACAACGGGGATATCATACTGTATATCAGGACAAAGTTATTGATAATGGTGAACAATTTAAATCACATGTTTAATGCATACAGTATACACTACTTTCTAACTCCATGGCTGTTCCTGATTTTGATTTCTTTCCACATTGTAAAGCAATACTGAAGGCGTCCAAAATAAGCAATGAACAGTCGATATTGAGATGTACTGTATCTGCTGCTTATGCTTTGTAAAGCCTTCATGATGGCTGTAATCCGAGGTACTGTTAAGTGGTGATTTCTGAGGCTGGTAACTCAAACTGAACTTCTCCTCTGTAGCAGAGGTTAGTTTTGGTCTTGCCTTCCTGGGATGGTCTTCATGAGAGCCATGCACTTGACAATTCTGTTCTGAACTATTCCAGAAAGTCTGACCTCAGTGTCTTAAAATAACAACTGACTATTGGTTTTGTTGTTGTTGTTACATAATTACTTAATTCCATATGTGTTATTTCATAGTTTTGAAATCCCCAGTATTGTTGTAGAATGTAGAAAATAAATCACTAAACAAAAACAAAGAACTTTGTAAGTGATCCCAAACTTTTGAGCGGTAGTGAACGAACACATGTGAAGAGCCAATGGACAGGTCATGTAAAGCCAGAAGCTTTAAAGGTTAATGGTTTTCTGTGTGAGATTAGCTATACATACATTACAAATGGTGCTAGTATTTCGCTACCTTGAAATTTTTCTTTAAGCATAACTTTACTAATGAACTTGACTTTGTGAGTATTGCCCTTGCAGAACATATGGTTTTGTGTTGTTAGTTAACTTAGAATCTTGTAGCTCTTTAACTCTTTGATGGCTAAGAATTCTGCCATACCATTTATCATTGGGAACTCGAGGTAGCATGAGATTCCTGGGCGCAGACAAAACGGGAGGTCAAGCACTTTTATTACCTGGTCATGTTTGTAGGATGACCAGCTGGTGTGAGTTACCATAAAATACTTGATGACAGCCTAATTAATCACCCGGGCTGATCAATTGATCTGTTATCCACTACATCATGTCTACAATGTACATTCTGATATATTTTTTTTACTTCACGCTATTGGCTGCTACTCGTACATGTTAGAGGACGACTTTCACAAACACACACACACACACACACGAACGGAAAGACTGCTGTCTAGCTCACGGATTACATAAATTGACTGAATAACTACTTATATATATTTTCAAATATACTTTTGAAAATATAACTAAATAACTGAGTACCTAAATGGCAGTACTTTTAAGTTAAAAAAAATATGTTAGATTACCCGTTACATCAAAAAAGTAATCCGAGTACTCTAACGCATTACACCCAACACTGTTAGAGAGTGATTATTTACATTACTATATTACTATTTTCTGTTATATTGAACCAGTATGGGCCTATAACAGCCATGCTGATATCCAGCACAACAGCACTCAACACCCCATTATCAAGTAACAGCCCCGATTTTGTGCCCTTCATGCGGTGTACAATATTTTAACTGCTAAACAAACTGTTTCTTAGGAAATGTTATTTAAATGCCACAGCAGTAACATACAGTACATGCACCAAAAATCAATGAAAAAACAAAACAAACAAACAAAAGCCATGTACTATATATGTAGGTTTAAAAACATCAGGTCTTATTTACTGATTAGTTGGGTTTGAGGCAAGTAATAAGGGGTTAACAAACGTTGCGATACTTTCCTGTCATATTACTGATTTTTTTTCCTGAAAATCTTATAGCACACAGATATATCAGCGATTGATTTAGGGTCACACTATCTGATATCACCAAAATTAGGACTGGCACCCTGTTAATCTGGTTCCACTCAAGGTGTTTTCATATTGTCATCTCGGGGAGTTTTTCCATGCCACTGTCACTCCCGACATGATCAACAGTACAAACTGATAGTTATAAGCGACACTTTTTCTTTTCCTTAACTTTTTCTAATTCATATCCATCATTTTTTGTTTCTTCTAAAGCCGCTTTGCAGCAATGTTGAATGTTAAAAACACTCTGACTCTGTCACTTTGACTCTGTATGATTTGTTTGTGCTGCCGCTGCATGATTAGCGGTCTGAATAATTTCCTGAATAAGCAGAGTTCCCTAATGAAGTAAGCGGTGAGTGGATAGGAAAGAGCTGAATAAGCATGGTATAAAGAGAAAGTGTGGAGATAATCAACTCTAAATTTTACCAAAATACAGTATTATAGCACCAGGTTATTAGTATTAGTAATATTAGTATGCTTGATTATTAATAAAATAAATTAGGTGAATTGTTTAGCCAAGTACACATTGAGACCTTTTGTTCTGGTTAGGATTTTTTTAGGGTAAAAGCACTGAGAATCCCATTTTCCTAAAGGATTTATTCCCAATTTTTCTGACTTTTTCTTCCCTAAAATGCCTACCATTAGCCAAGCATCACAACATTTGTTACCTCATTATTACTTGCCTCAAACCAAACTAATCAGGAAATCAGACCAGATCTTTTTAAAGCTGCAATATTCATATGCGTATATAGTACATGGCTTTATTTATTTATTTATTTTTACTGATTTTGGTGCATGTATGTTAGTGCTGTGGCATTCAAATAACTTTGCGTACACCACATGAACCGCCCAAAATGTTCTACAAATTATTTTACCGGGCTAATGGGGTATTGAGTGCTGTTGTGCTGAATATCAGCATGGCTGTTATATAGTCATAGGCATGAGGGAACATCGAGTGTGATATCGATTTTATACAATGTTTCCACAAACACTATTTATAATCAACAGATTCTGATTTGTTTAACCATCAACACATATTCTTCCATGACTGTTGGAACTAAGTAAACAATTAATATAGTTAGCCCCTGACAGCACATACCTTTGTTCTAATCAATTTGCTCAAGAAATGCAGCCAGAACAGGTTAAATATAAAATGTTATTAGATCATTAGAATCGTTAAATTGGAATAAACTTACTTTCAGTAACAAAAACACAAGATTTTTTAAATCTTCTATCCCGTTCCATCACATGTGCTACACAGACACATTTTGGAAATGATGTCATGGGTACACATATTCACAGACTGTTGCACCAGGATTTTCATTAGATATAACTTAGAGACAAGGTCAAGGATGAAGCTGAATAAGGAATTTTCCAGGACATTTCACAAGGACTTGTGTCACCTGTGTCACCATGGGTCATTATAGTATTCCAGGGGTAAAAGAAGTTTTAAACTCTTACTATGTATACACACCTTCTCATTCAAAGAGTTTTCTTTATTGTGTTCTTTAGCCCAAACGCGTCTCTTCTGCTTGTTGCCTGTCCTTAGCAGTGGTTTCCTAGCAGATATTCTAGCATGAAGGCCTGATTCACACAGTCTCCTCTTAACAGTTGTTCTAGAGATGTGTCTGCTGCTAGAACTCTGTGTGGCATTGACCTGCTCTCTGATCTGAGCTGCTGTTAACCTGCGATTTCTGAGGCTGGTGACTCGGATGAACTTATCCTCTTGGTCTTCCTTTCCTGGGGCGGTCCGCATATGAGCCAGTTTCTTTGTAGCACTTGATGGTTTTTGTGACTGCACTTTCAAAGTTTTCCCAATTTTTTGGACTGACTGACCTTCATTTCTTAAAGTAATGATAGCCACTTTTCTTCACTTAGCTGATTTTCTCTTGCCATAATACAAATTCAAACTCTTTGAATGAGAAGGTGTGTCCAAACTTTTGGTCTGTACTTGTTCTACGCATTTCGTTGTACTGTTGGCCCTGTGATGACATGCTTATGACAAATTAACTTGAATTGAAACTTATTCCATTCTCGGATATGACTTCTTACTAAAATTGTTTCCGTGACTGCTTTTCAATGTGGGCGGTGCTCTCAGCTATTTCCTGTACTGCGAACCATACCGTCCTCCTTTTTTTAAAATGGGGTGCGGAGTCATACAAATTAAAACACCCCAGTGCTGTTACAGCTTATTATCACTCGTGGAATGCGTCTCATTCAAGCAGATTACTCATCTACAGTAAATTAACTGTTTCCGATTCGTATTGTTGTTTAGCTAAACCGTATCTTTCCCACCTTAATGTTTTTTCCCCCCAAAAAACATTCAATGAACTAAAGTAACACGGCATAAACAGCATTCTTGTGCCTCTAACAATGTCCCTTATACCTAAGGAATTTTCCCCTGTTGGTTCAGATGCATGTGATCCGTTGGATGAGTTATAGAAATGTTGCAATGTTTTTAACCTGCCATCTGTAGTGCATGTTTGATTAAGAATACTTTTACAGAGGGAAGAATTTGTGGTTATGTGCAACCAACATAGTCAGCATGAAGCGTCTCATGTTCTGTGGTGCAGGCATTGCACAGAATGTTCAGCGAACCAAAAGGACATAATAACAGCATTGAAAAGACTTTTCTCTCATTTCTGTCTTACCCTTAGATCTTTAGTTTTAGAGTGTAACAATTAGTTTTTTAAGGTGGGTATTATATAAGAGTTTAGTGAAAGATTTCCATTTTTATGTATGTAGTGATTCTGACAAGTGTTCACAAAATGGCAATACTTGCCATAAATGCAAGATACCAAATGCTCCAGCCAAGGATTACATGGGCAAGGATAAACTTTCCGAGTAACCATGCTTGAATAAAACTACGTACATAAAAAAAAAAAAAAAAAAAAAAAAAAAAACAAGTTATATGTGTATGAGAACAAATGGGTGTATGATTTATCAAATGTTCAGCAGTGTTCTCATTCTAACACATTGGTTTGTTGAATGTGGTGTCCAAGAGCTGGGAACTTAATGGCACCAGCTTAGCAAATTTTCAGCTTGGACTATTAAATGATGTGTTAAGTGATGTGTTTGACATTTAACACAAAATCTGTGATTTTAATCTATGAGATAATCGTAACCAAAACGGAAAACTATAATCTATAACTTCTATAACTAGAATCTACACCTTCAAATTTATTCATAAAAATATACATACACCATGTTGAACCTGGATATGAGATTTTCTTTGACAGATTTGACTATAACTGAAATTTTAGTCAAAGCAGATTCATGCATTAATGAAAAAGTTTTACAGTGTGTGATTTGGCTTATTATTATTATTTTTTGTAACTGCTTGCAGAATACGTAGATGGATGAGTCTGAGAATGGGTAACCAGACAGTTGCCACATTTTTATGATGATGGGTTGCCGCAATTGCTTGGCCACCTGATGAGGCATAACAATAAAAACTTTCTTTCCCCCAGATGGTAAAAGCAGTTTTACATATTTTATTGGGTGATCCCAGCATTATAGATATGACTTTTGGATTCATACTGCTAAAGAAAAAGTCTCAGAGCATGGACGGGAATTCATTTGCATAACTTTTAATGGAACCTCACTCACTCATCATCTACACTCACGAGGGCCTGGAGCCTATCCCAGGAGACTTAGGCGGGGTACACCCTGGACAGGGTGCCAATCCACACACACACACATACACTCACTCACACACTATGGGCAATTTGGGAATGCAAATTAACCTAACCTACATGTCTTTGGACTGTGGGAGGAAACCCGGTGCACACAGAGACGGGAATCGAACCCGGACCCTGGAGGTGCAAGGCGACAGTGCGAACCAGTACACCACCGTGCCACCTTTAATGGAACCTCTTCAGCTAAAAACAAACAAAATATGAAAATATATATACAGTACACTACCACTCAAAAGTTTGAGATCACTTGCAAATTTCTTTGTTTTTGTTTAGAGATCTATTTTCTACATTTTACAACAGTCCTCTATATACTATATAAAGAACGTGCTTCAATTACGAATTTTAAATCATGAATCATTTGAATTAATGAAATGAAATCGTCGAAAATTGCGTACAATCACTTCTGGTCATTTCCTTTCTCTTCACTTCCCCTTTCTTTTTCTATGTAAATTTCATCATTTTTGTGCTTCTTGAAGCTCAGCGTTGGACGTTGCTGTTCAATTTATGAGTAAAAGCTGTGTCAACATAAGCAGATGTAGTATTTTAGTGTATCAGTATGGTTTTGGTAGGAACCTTATGAATTATGCCAACTTTCTATTCCCATGGTGAGGCTGACCTTTGCAAGGAATGGCCCTGCTGTCTTAATTTCCAGTCGGCAAGGGAAAATATCTTAGAATGGATTTAGAAGGAGGAAAGGAAGTACGAAGACTCGGGAAAGGAAGCCTGTCTTCATCAGGTTGACACTGGGAATGAGTTAGATGAATCATTTGGGTTGAACTGACAAGCAGCCAAATAAAACTCTCTCTCTCTCTCTCTCTCTCTCTCTCTGTCTCTCACACTCTGTGCTCGGAGGCATAGGATTTAATACAGATATACTCGAATTTAGCCATAAGCTGTGCTGTAGGCAAATCCCATTTACTGTACAGTGCACATTCCCCAAATTCAGTCAAATGCACGCACAATTCAGCAACGTCCAATGCTGAATTGTGTGTGTGTGTGTGTGTGTGTGTGTGTGTGTGTGTGTGTGTGTGTGTGTGTGTGTGTGTGTGTGTGTGTGTGTGTGCAGATCTGGATGTAAGTTCAGCTTACTGTCTATGTGGAATTTCACGTGTTCTCCCTGTGTTTGTGTGGTTTTCTTCCAGATTCTCTAGTTTCCTCCCACGGCACTGAACTGGCTATTTATGTGAATACGCGTATGAATGTGTGAGATAGATTAGTGACTAGTGGCCCATGCAGGCTGTTCCTGAGATATGTGTGAAGATAAATGAATGGATAATTAAGCTGGTGTTCACCGGGGAATCTTTTAAGGAACTCGGCACAAATGTCTCGCGCTATCCGGCATTGCCAACTGAACAGCTCCCGGGTGCGTTCTGCTTCACATTTCCAGCACAGCTACATGCAGCTAAAAAGGTTCATTTTTCCAACACTAGTGTTTAAGTGACGTTCGTTATAGAAAGCCCCGCTTCAACACACAGCTTCGTGAAGCCCGGAAACCTAAACCTAGCGCTTTGAGTGGGAAGGTTCCTAAATAAAAATAAATAATATCTAACTAAAAATATGGCGATTAGTAGGTCAAACATGTGTGCATCAACAAGATTAGCTCATGTTTTCAAACCGTTTGCTTTTGGTAGAAGAGACGCTAGGAGTCTGTGTATGTACCTCTTTCGGGTGTTTGTTTACCTCTCACATGCAGAGCATCGGGAATGTCCTTAAATCAAGGCATCCAGTGTAAGCAGCCTAAAAACGAGACGCTGTTGCATAATCATCACGGTGAGGTTCCCTGGATGTGTTTACAGTCTACGCCTCTGTTCATCTAAGCCTTTGAAGTGTATGTTTACGCCGGTATTTATGTGAGTGTCGGTTTTGCCTCGTTAAATCCGATGACCTTCATCATACCGGAGACGACAGATCAACAATGTTTGCATGAACATACGGTAAAATTGAATAATCATATTGACAGAAAAGTAGTAGTAGGTAGTAGGTGCGAATTCGTATACAAAGGATAGGTTGTATTTTTATTATTGATTTATTTGTGTTATTCCAATGCTAAAAGCCCTGTATTTGGAGCCTAGTACTGTAGATGATCTTGGGCCACCAAGGATAAGGATTTTATGAAAACACAGACAGGGCTCTGTAAAGCCTGGGACGCCTCCTCCTTCACCACTTCACAAGGTTTGAAAGACTCCTTGTTAGAGTAAACGTTAGTGGAAGGCCAGAAACTGTGTATTGCTGCAAACAGACTCCTGCAATCTAGAGTCAGCAGAGAGAAAGGGCCGAGTGGATGAATGGTAGATTTGATATCTGATACATCCGTTTCTTTCCCTTATTCGTTCACTGTCCTTCTTAATAAATCCTTAATGTTCTTAAGAGGTATTTCTTGCTAGGCAGTGATGATAAACCCATGCATCTTTCTCACAAGTTTGCTTAAGCACGTGCAATATTTCAGTCTATGAAAACACGCTGCGATGTTCAAATATTTCCCCTCCTCAATTATCGAGCAATTAATGGCACATTTGTCATTATATTTGCCCGTATTATTCCTTTTAGTGAAGGTTATTGCCCAGACACAAACTTTATCCAGCTCCATATTTCTGCTATCAGGAAAATTAAAAAAAAAAATCTACTTCCAAGAGCCAAGTGCAAATGCACAATACTCACTCCGCAGGCTATCAACACTGCACGTCATCAGATCCCTGCGTTCTACCGACTGGAACTTCATCTTCAGAACGCCACATAATACACTTTATATCCAAAGCACACCTGGGCGTTTTGTCTTGTACAGGGCTGAGTTTGTTTTTGGAGCTCAGGAAGGCGATTCTTTTCTCCCTTCACTGTCAACACGTCCACTAAAGACGGTGAAGGAATGCAGGCTGTAATGCTGAATGCCACAATACTCAGTGCTCGCGCAGCTCGCGCAAGTGATGCCTGAACAAAGTTTTTTTCTAACACACCTGTGTGAGACGTGGCTGTCACCTGGTGAACTCCTGACCTGTATATCAAGATAGAAGTAGAAGAGACCAGATGTGACAGAACAGTAGGGTCTGTACAGTCATTTTGGGCTCCTTCTTAGGATTACGATAAAGCTGGTCATGGTTATGAAATTTCAACTGATGATTAATTGCTGTACAGATAATTGCAATTTGAGTTAGTGGCATGGTTATAAAGCAGAACAGATACATGGTGGAAGATTTCACTTCTGAATGGCATAGACATTCACACACTTGCAATCTATTCAGGCTGTATACAGTATATCAGGGGTTTGAAATTGAAGTCTAACAATCCTCAGGTTTTTTTTTTTTTTCTATTTAGTTTTATAATAAATAACACTAAAGAACATATAAAATAGCCTATAAAGTGTCAACGTGACCCCTCATATGTTCTGTCAGGGAAAAGTTCAGTAATAAAACCTCTATGGCCATAATATTTTAATAACAATAGTACAATTGTCAAACTATCATAGTCCAGTCATTTTTTCGAGGGTCTTGATGTGATTAGTTATGATTTGTTTTAATAGTCAGATGTTATTTTTTACATTAGGATAAAGTGGTACTTGGATAATTTTGGGATAATAAAGAAATTTGCCAAGTATTGGGCAATATTTTGGTCAGTATCTCTAATAAACTTCAGTTTGTGTTTCGTGGTGCTACTAAGATCAGTCGCGGTTTTAACAGAAAATAAATAATAACCTGATAACAATTAAGACATAAAATGAAATTAAAACACATTTTTAAAAAAAGTGTTGGATGATAAAACAGTATTACGCATCCTTTCAACTTAATAATGCAGAGATATTCTAAATGGCAGATATTTATTTGAATCTTAGAGCATAAAACCGAGAAAAGGAGAATAAACAGGCACAATGTATATAATTTTAGATTATATAAAATAATTTTATTTGGGTTAACATAACATGCTGTAAAATAACTCTTTTGTTTTCCCTAAGAGAAATATATCAACATTTATCAACACAGATTGCCTAAGGCGGAAAAAAAACATCTATATCTTGGAATGTAGTAATCAATCCATCCACCTTCAAAGCAGAATATTCAGATCAAACATTCTTTGAAGATAAAACATTCTGACTGCTACTGTACACGGGGGGATTAGAGGAAAAACAAACTAATGCAAGTCTGTGAAGATGCATGAAGCAGTTAGAGTGTGCTGAATAGAAGACGGGGGGGGGGGGGTTGAAATGAATTATATATCACAATTCTCTTTGGTGACGATTCATGTATCGCCACAATGACTCAAGAATAAATTTTTAAAATTTATATTTAAATGATATGTGTTTGAGATGTAAATATGTTGCGGTTTCTCTATAATCAATAATCTATAGTTTCTCAGAGCACTCAACTGTTTGTTTAGAATTGTAACAAAATGTATAATAATAATAATAATAATAATCATAATAATAATAATAATAATAATAATAAAATAGTGATACATACAGAATCTAAGTACAAAGCGCAGTTCTAGCTATCATGATAATATTGTAACATGTACTCCCTGGTGATTTCCGGCTCTAGTATTTAAGCTCACTGTCTTTGTCAGTCCTCTTACCAGGCTTAAAGCACGTGACATAGATTTGTATTTTGAATGAGCTGAAACTCTTTGGAAACACTTGCCAAAATAGAAAGCCTACATAAGCTACATAAGCACACAAAGAATACACACAGAGGTTGTTGGGCTTCCCAGTCTACCATCTGCACCTACATTCAAATCTCAGCTGCGAAAATAATTCATACCAAACCCCCTCATATTTCACCTATTTGGTGAATTTATGAGCGCTGCGATTGTGAATGGCTGAACTGCAACCTCCAACCCAGTCCAAAATGCATGTGGATTTACCAAAGGTATTTTTGGTATCTGCTTGTAGAGTCTCAAACCATCCATGGTATTCGGTGACACTACATTCACCCTGTGTAACATTTGACTCATCATGCAGTTTGGTTTTGTTGGCCCAGAAAGCAGCATATTTTCCAAGTCGACCTGAACAATGTTATAAAAGAGGAGCCTTTGATGCAAGATGAGTTTGTGTGTTTAAAATGAGGTTCTTTGTGAAGAATGGTACATGTATTAGGAGTACACACACACACACGCACACACGCACACGCGCACACGCACACACGCACACACACACGCACACACACGCACAGACACACACACACACACGCACACACACAAACACACACACCACACACAAACACACACACGCACACACTCACACACACACACCCACACCACACACACACACACACACACACACACACG
>QMIH01000053.1:538339-570359 GCA_003987875.1 Clarias batrachus
ACACACACACACACACACACACACACACACACACACACACACACACACGTGTGCCAGGTCTTGACTTCCCCTGGTGATGCCTAAATCCCTCTTCCCTTAAAGGAGTCTTAAAAAAATTACTTTGAATGATTTAAACATGATTTTGTAAAATAACAAGGATAAGCTATACTCATGGTGAACTTTTTATTCATAGTAAAGCTACCATATTTCCCCTGCAGTTCTGGTGCAACCCCTTGAACCATAGCTGGCCTTATGATGTCATAGAATTGATATCCATGGTATGAATGACATCAATAAGGTGCTAAATAGATGCCGTTTGAGCCAGAAAACCATATGGGTCAGAGTATGGGTATATGGGTATTTGTTTGCAACAGCTCTAGTGTGCATCAACTAAATAGGCAAATGTTTCCTGTCAAACATTTCTGACTTCAATAGTGATTATGTAACATTATTTTTTCAAATCTTTCTTTAATGTCAGATTTGCATCATATAACCAATGCAATTTCAGGAAAAAACATGTTATTTTCATTGCCGTTTCCCCCCAAATGCATACAGAGGGATGTTTACCGAAACCCATTCTGAATGTGCATTGTGGAGTTACACAAACAAGAGTACAACAGTGTCATCACTTAATCACAGTTCTTAATCAAAGTCCATTTCACTCCCCTTGCTTTTTTCACTTTGCAAATTTAAGATTACTAATGATATGATGTCTGTATTTTAGGGGTGTAACCAAATAGGAATACAACTATCAGATTTAAGAGATGATATGTTCTGACTGATAGTACAATATTTCCCAGTGCTTATCGTCCACTGCCATTCTCTAATAATTGCTCAAATGTCCTCATGTTCCTTCTCATTTCGCACTCAACACGTTCAAGAGACTGGAAGTTCTCAATGCTGTTTATGCTTGTTTCTCTTGGACTGTCTCTTGGGCTGGAAGTGTAAGAAAAAAAAAAAAAAGTTAATATTGTCAATAAATCTAATATCATGGTTTTCAACAAAGCAGCAGCAGAAGTGAAATATCTTTTTGAACAGATTTGTTACTAGCTTTGGTGAAAACCTTATGGTGCACTAGGCTTATGAGGCTAATGTAATGTAGAACTAATAGCAGTCCATAACTCACAGGTCAATCAGACTGAGATCTGGGGAATTTGAGTTCCATGTCAAGACCTTGAACTTTGTTATGTTCCTCAAACCGTTCCTGAACATTTTTTCCTGCTGACCGAGACAAACAACTGCCATTAGAGGACACAGTTTCACTGCTGCACTTGGTCTGCAACAATGATTAGGTAGGTAGTACATGTCAAAGTAACAACCACATAAATGCTAGGGCTTAAGGTTTCCCAGAACAACATTGCCCAGAGCATCACATGGCTTACTTTCTGCACCGTGGTGCCATCTCTTCCCCAGGTGAGTGACGCACATACAGCAAGGATGTCCACGTGATGCAAAAGAAAACCTGATTCATCAGACCAGCCCTCCTTCCTTCATTGATCTATGGTCCAGTTCTGATGCTCACCTGCCCCCTGTAGGTTGTTCCAGCAGTGGACCGGGGTCAGCATGGGCGTTCTGATGACTAGCTTGTGGCTACACAGCCCCATAAACAGCAAGCTGTGATGCACTGTGTGTTCTGACACCTTCCTCTTATAGCCAGCATTAACCTTTGTGCTACAGTAGCCCATTTGTGGGATCAGACTAATACAGGCTAGTCTTCACCACCCAGTGAGCCTTGGGCACTCATGACCCTGTTCTAGGTTACTACTAGGAACATGATACAAGTGCTGCTTTTTTGGAGATGCTCTGACCCAGTCACAATTCCCCTCAGATCTTTATGTTAACCCATTTTAGCTGCTTCCAACAACTACATCAACTGAGTGTTCTCTGGCTTCCTGGTACATCCCTCCCATTGATGGGTGTAATTGTAAAGAGATAATCAATGTCATTCACTTCACCTGTCAGTTGTTTTAATGTTATGCCTGGTTGATGTACTGTACAGTACAGCCTCTTATACAACTGTTATTTCTGGCAGAGGAATCTGATTGGACGAGAGCCATTCTATGAGTACTGATAATACATGATAACAGCACTGGGACATTTAACTACTGCATGTGTATCACTCCACATCACAGGTGTCCTAATAACCTTTAATTACACTGTCAGTTGCAGCATGGGTGAAAAAACAGGCTGAGGCTCAGCACAGTACTGAGGAGAGAGCAACTGCCTGCCAAAAACTCACTTTCAAAACCAGTCACAGAAGCGACTGGCTTCTAAAATAAGGCCGAATCCCAAATCCCTTTTTATTCCTTAATCAAAGAACATGGTATTGTATAACCTTCTTATCACACTAGCTTTCTATTCAACGCTATTTGGGATTCAACCCCGGGAACCCAGGACTCCATCACAGGGCGCACACACACACACACACACACACACACACACACACACACACACACACACACACACACACACACCCGCGCGCTAACACATTATGGACAATTTGGAAATGCGAATTAGCCTAATCTGCATGTCTTTGGACTGTGGGGGGAACCCCACCAAGCACAGGGAGAACATGCAAACTCCATGCACACAGAGACGGGAATCAAACTCGGACCCTGGAGGTGCAAGGAGACAGTGCTACCCACTACACCACCGTGCCGCCTGAATTAAATAAGCAAACAAGTGATAATATGCTAATTATAAATAACGCTTGTGGATCTGTGGCATCAAAGTCCTTGTGCCTATGGCACATCACAGCTGTGCTGATATCCAGCATAACGGCACACTTTTTCATGTGAATGTGCTTACCACAATAACGCATTCACACATCTCAGAAGCTTGGTTTGCATGGTAATGCATCTTCATTTGCTTTATACTATACTTTTAATGCTAGTTGGGGTGAGGTCTTGCCTTGTGTGTGGTCCGAGAAAGGCATTGCAAACTCTCTATCTCTCTCTCTCTCCCTCTCTCTCTCTCTCTCTCTCTCTCTCTCTTTCTCTCTCTGTTGGAAACACCCATCTGTTTATGTCTAGCTGATCCTCCCTTATTCCTCTAGTTTTGTTGGAGCAACAAGGGGAAGACAAATGCCTAAATCTTCAGTCTTACTTTAAACAATGCCATTAAGCTACATAATCTTTAAAAAAAAAAAGTTTTAAATAAACAATTTTGTAAATACCAGTCACTAACAAAACCATACTTGTCATCTGGTGCAGAGAAATACTTTGGGTGGAATGTTTCTGCTCGTCCAAGATGTCTGCCACATAACAACAGAGTGAAGTTCTGTTCATAGGTACAAATTACAGTCAGCCATAATGTACCGTATACTAAACTACATCAGCAGGCCTGTGTGATATGACTGAAGAACTTGATGCGGTTTGATGCTGATATTTATTCTGGACTGAGAGAGGTCCAAGCATCTCATGGCTGGCTGACAATTCCTCAGTGCCAGGCTAACAATTAAAATGTTGATCCCCTGTCATTGAAAACATTCATCATCTTCGATCTCCAGCTTGACATTGAATAGTCGCTTTTCATGAACTGCTTACTTCAAAAATATACTGTAAATAATGTCTTTTTTTCTTTTGCGAGTCCATTTCATAGTCACTTTTTTTTTTCTCCAGTTTGCAGCCTTTAGATGAAAGCTGTGAAACATGGTGTTGTTAGGTTCTCAGTAGTGAAACAATATTCGAGAAAGCGTCTACATTATGAGTCTTGTTATTAAATAGCTCACGTCATCACTGCGAAAGTTCGACCTGATACCTGCCTGGGATTGGTGAATCATTGTGTGTATGACAGTAGACTGACATTTTGGCTCCTGGGACCCGAGAATTCCCCTGAAATTCATGAATGAAATGATTTTTTTTGACAGACAGATCTGACTCCCGTTCTTACACTCTGACACACAAACTCCTTCCTCCGTCAGTCTGTCGCAATTTCTCTGTGAGAGTGGGTGTTGCGCGTCATTGACTGGGTGGCACCTATGTGCCATCTGTGTGAGTGTGCGAGATGTTGTGGAGAAAGTGGGCTTCGTCTGACACCCTGTCTGTCCTGTCTGTAGTGGAGGTGAGAGAGATTACCTCTCTCTCTCTCTCTCTCTCTCTCTCTCTCTCTCTTTACCTTTCCAGTATTGCAAAACAGTCCAAATTTTTCTTAAGATACCTCACAGTGTTTGTCATTTCTACCCTCTCTCTCTCTCTCTCTCTCTCTCTCTCTCACTGAAAACTCTCCAGCTTGTCAGTATGCATGTAAAGCGTGGAGTAAACACGGTGGTCTAGGAGTGTATTTTGGAGATTTGTCAAAAATGCTTGTGTGTGTTTGCCTGTGTATCCCAAAAACCTGCTGTGCGCACACACACACACACACACACGCACACACGCGCACACACGCACACACACACACACACACACACACACACACACACACACACTAACACATTATGGACAATTTGGAAATGCGAATTAGCCTAATCTGCATGTCTTTGGACTGTGGGGGGAACCCCACCAAGCACANATTATTATTATTATTATTATTATTATTATTATTATTATTATTATTATTATTATTATTATTATTATTATGATCAAAGTTAAGATTATATACCATGATAATACTATATTATACTATGTCTATTATTCCAATCAAAGTCATCTGTTTTCTGTGTGTGTGTGTGTGTGTGTGTGTGTGTGTGTGTGTGTGTGATATATGAAAGGGGGCTGTCTGCAGCTTGCTATAAAAGCTCCAGCCACTGAGGGAATCTCTTCAAGGAGAACTGAGCTACCCGCTACTGCTGGCATTTCACACACTCATACTCAACACGACGCACACACACATACACATACACACATACACACACACACACACACAGACAGCAGGAGTCAGACACTGGATTGCAGGGAAAACACCAAGGGGACAGGACTGAAAGGAGGAAGACACATCTGATGGAGAACTGAGAGCCCAGCTGATTTTCTCTGGTTTTAGATTTCACCTATATGAACTCTCTCTTCCTTTGGGCTTCGAGCAGTGTAACTCCAGGGCTGTTACATAACACTTCACTGGGTCAAGTGCTGGCTTTGAAGATGATTTTAAGGCGTTTCAACCTTCTAACATTGGTGCTCGTGTCCTGTTGTGCTGTAAAGGTGAGTCTTTCTGAAAATGCCGAGCTTATAGAAATCATATCTATCAGAAAACATCTCAGTATAATCCTTAAGTGTAAGAGAAATTTCAAATCTCCTAACATGCATACAATCTGGAATACATTTGACATGCCATGGATTAAAATAATAAGAATGATAATAATAATTATTATTATAAAAAAACATTATTAATTATGAAATTTGTATAAATAATAACGAAACACCATGGCTGGTAGTAAACTGGCTGTACCGAGTCTCGACCACAGAAAACATTGTTCTTTATTTGGAATCTGTTTCTGTCACACAGTTCGGAGATATTTCAAAAGATGTTCTACGTTATTAAAAATGTTACATTATTTCAATTACAGATCATCATTTGTTTTGTAAATAAAGTGTTTTGTAAATAAAATCTTTATCTTCTCTCCTTGCCCTGTGTGCACCCTTTGCGTCTTGCAGATCCAGGGCGAGTGTCCGTCCAAGTGCTCATGCCCCTCATCTCTGCCTTCGTGCCTGCCGGGTATCAGCTCTGTACTGGACTCCTGTGGCTGCTGCAGGGTATGTGCCAGGCAGTTTAATCAGGACTGCAGTGCCACTGAGCCTTGTGACCACATCAAGGGGCTGCACTGCCATCTAGGGGCTAAAGGAGACCCACAGAGAGGCTTGTGCAGAGGTAAATGGCCATGGTTATGTCTGCAGAGCAAACTGGAAACTTGTCTATCTTGGGAACTGTCGTGTCCTGTTCACTGTATATCTTAGTGAAGCAAGCCATCTTTTTTTTTTTTTTTATCAAATGTTTTACAGTAGTACAGTAATGGTGGTAGAAACACAAAATGATACATTGTGACATAAATATTATTTATATAACCGTTATTAATGTTCAAGTTTGATTTTTTTTTGTCCCATGGTATTTTTCATGATTCATTAACATAATAATAATAATAATAATAATAATGCTGGTTCCTAAACCCTAGTTCTGTCAAAAACTAACCAGCAATATGTTCTCATTCTGACCGTTATTAATGCTACTCAACAGCCGAGGCTCAAGGCCGGCCGTGTGAGCTGGATGGCCGAGTCTACCAGCACGGTGAAGACTTCCAGCCTAGCTGTGAGCACCGCTGCACCTGTATGGACGGCGTAGTGGGCTGCATGCCTCTCTGCCCACACCATGTATCCCTCCCGGACTGGCGATGTGCCCGGCCTCGCCTCACCACTCTGCCTGGACGCTGCTGCCAGGAGTGGGTGTGTGATGATGACAACACCATCGCCGAAGATGACATGATGCTCGAGAGCACTCCTCACGGATATGAGAAACATAACAACCTCATCGGTAATGAGCTATTAGTAATGGCAACAACACCATGGGACAGCAGTGCAGGGGCACCAAATAATGGTAAGAGGACTTCAGCAGCAACAGCATATAATGATACGGTATCATTAAAGAAACGTCATACATGAGTAATTAGGTATTCCTACTGATATTACATTTTTATCCCTCTGTCTTGTTGTTATGTTTAGACTGGATTTCCTCCACCAAATCCAATGCGCAAGTTCCGTCTACATGCTTCCTGCAAACCACTGACTGGTCACCTTGCTCAGCAACTTGTGGAATGGGTGTGTCCAGCAGAGTGACCAATAGCAACGCAGACTGCCGGCTTGTCAAGGAGACCCGTCTGTGTCAGACCCGAGAGTGTGGCAATAGTCTGTTGGCATCACCGCTCAAGGTGAGAAAAGAACAGGATGACAAAGTCATGGACAGTATGTTTGTGTTGACATGTTTGTGTTGATTATCTATGCTATTAATGATTAAACTGGGTGTGTAGGTGAGTCTGGATGGGACAAATGCAGGGTCAGATAGAGGGAAAGCAGGAATAAGGTCTGGCAATGTTCTTGAAATGAAAGCATGGTATCACTTCAAATCTGAGAATCACATAACAGGATGACGTCATAAGAGATACAGAGGCTTATATGCTTATGTGCTGAGGCAGATGCCCAGGTTACTGTATATACGGTAAAGCGTGGAGTATTCACTGCATCAGTATAACTTCAGATTTGTTCAATCAGAATATATGCAATCGATCACGTCAATCATACACAGTCAGTGTGTGTGGAAATCCGCACATCATCAGCATACAGTAGTAATGCGACTGGAGCCCATCCCATATAAAGATATTGCCAAGTGGAAACATAACATACCGCAGTATTATCTAAAGGAAACGATGGTCAGTCACAACCGATAGCTCAGATGTAAGCCTGACCTGTACCATTTGAGTAAACTAAATTTGGAAAAGGAGTTCTTTGATCTAAAGCGTGCTCGACAAGGCTGAGTAAGAAAAGTAATGCTAAAAATGACTGTTACTCCTCTGCTGTTTAAGGACTGGAGAGATTGCAGCTTTAAGTTGGTGGAAAGAGAGTCAGAACGTAGACACATAAGGCTGATCTTCTTGGTTATGAGGTTGACATGGTTAGGGGGGGAAAACATGTTTTGACTAGAAATTTCAGGTTGGATGTGGTCGCTCTGGATGCTTTGATCCTTTATGTAATATTTTTCCAGAGGTTTAAAAATAGAGAAGGGATAGAAAAATGGCTGAAACTGCAGATAAATATTTTTCTATCATGTCTGTGTTTTTTTTTTTTTTTTTCAAGTCAGAATTTCAGCAGTTGAGAAGAGTTTATTATAAGGGGAGAAAAGAGGTCTTGGGTTTCTTTGACAGTGGTATAGTAGTCAGTCTGCATTTGCTTACTGTATTTGCCGCCTTGTACTGAAGAATAAGATCTTTGTAGCCACGTCCATATACTTTGAAGCCTAGAAGAATTGGCAACCACTTATTTCTGTACATTTTTTCAGTCATCATTTGTTATTGCTGTATAGTGAGATTCTTTTGTTCACATATCCCAACTTGAGGGAAGTTGAGGTCAGAGTGCACGCGGCAACAATGGCATCAACAACAGCTTAGTGGAGATGGTGCTTGAACTGCCAACCTTCTGATCATTAACCTAGAGTCCTAACCCACAGAGCTAAAGTTGCCCCTCAGTGGGTTTCACTATGGGTACTTCGGTTTCCCCCAACAGTCCAAAGGCACGAAGGAGGCTGACTGGTGTTTCTATGATTAGCTGTAGTATAAGATTTGGTGTGTAAATTCGTGTTTCTGTGCCCTGAAATTGGTTGGCACCCCATCCAGGGCGTGACCCGTTTTGTGCCCTGATTTCCCTGCGACAGGCTACGCTAAACAGGATAATAGATATAGTGATATAGTTAATGAACAGATGAATGTAAATTCTAGTGTTATAAATTAAACAGTAATTATCAATTAAAAGTGAGTAGATATGGATATATACAGTTTCACATACTGTACTTTGTAATAATAAGCATGACTTTTTTTTTCCCATGCACCTCCTCAGAAAGGAAAGAAGTGTCAGAGAACTGGAAGGCCACTAGAGCCAGCTCCACTCACATTCGCTGGATGCACCACCGCGCGCCGGTACCGGCTGCGTTCCTGTGGCTCATGCATTGATGGGCGCTGTTGTGAGCCAACGCTCACCCGCACGGTGCGCATGCACTTCCGTTGCCCGCAAGGACAAGAATTCACCCGCAACGTCATGTGGATCATTCAGTGCAGCTGCACTCAGAGCTGCAGTATGGGCTCGTCAACACAGCACCCGAAGTCCATCAGCCTGCCCAATGACATACATACATTTAAATATTAGGCACACAGAGTGTCCATTTCAAACAAACTCCATTTCATGAAGCAAAATGTTCTGCATTTTCATCAGCTATACTAAAGACCCAGACTTATCCAAACTACATTAAAAATGCACATTAAAAAAAAAATTTCAGCCAGTGAAACTGTTGATTAATATAGCTACTGCCTTTTATACTGCTCTACTGTTCAAATCCCTATTTAAACACACACATATGAGCTCTAGCACAGTTTTCATTCAATAGCTCCCTTTTCAATTTATGTAAGTGCTGTACAGATTTCGGTGTATATGCACTGTACGTACGTATCTAGGAAAACGGTAACCTTTCACAAACTATATCGTAAAGACAGAAATAACTTCAGTCAAATTTGACAGGCTACAAATTTGTTGCTACACAACGAGTCTATGCAGGCTAATATTTAATACTAAACGTGACACACTATATAATATATAGAGAAATTGTAACTCATTTATACATGTTTAATTGCAAAAGTAGGAGATAATGTCATTAATGTAAAAACTGTAAATGTGTCTTGTACAGGTTTCATATTTATATCCTTTATTTCACGATTGTACAGACTTCACTTGTGGTGGAGTGCAGGTCTTAAAACCACCTCTATTTTTGAGGTGAATATGAAATTAGCAGCAATTATATTTTATATGCATATTTATGGACGTACATTTTTGCTAAATAAAGTTCTTATAACACTGTGATTTGGTGTGTCTTGGTTTTTGTAATGAATAACTCAGAATTCTGTAATGAATTATTATTATTATTATTGGCATTATTATTGGCATTATTATTATTATTATTATTATTATTATTATTTTGATCCTTCATGTGATAACATTTATTTATTAAGAGACACACAGTGCACTATTCAGTCCAATCATAATTATGCACCACTTCCTGGATCTTGTTACAGTATATAAGAAAAATGGAGGATGTAACCTTAAGTGGTGGAGGATATCAAGATCTATTGTAAAGTTTATGAAAACCCAACCTCCTTAACATATTTAAAGCTACTCATTCCTCAAGTATTTATAATATGGATAGGCTTAAAGAATTCAATATATACTGTATAGTAAAAACTTTTGCCATATATGACAGAGGGAAGTCATGTGGGATATTGACTGACAGTCACGTCTTATCCCAAAATATGCAAAAAATGAAAGCATTTCAATTGGAAAATTCTTCTGTATAAACTTTATTTGTGTGGTGTAAGAGCTTTTTGGGAGAGAAAGTCTTTAATTGTCTTATATTTAAGTATCATTTCAGGTCGACTACAGCTTGTCAAAGTTTCTCATCAAAGTTAAGTCAATAACTTATATACACTGACCAGTTATAACAGTAAAACTGTTAACATTAAAACCACCTAAGGCCTTTAGTGGTGTGCTGAAGTGTCTGGCACCAGGAAGGTAGAGGCGGATCTTTTGGGTTCCAGAGTGGGGCCTTTATGGATCAGACTTGTTTTTCTCTTGCATCCCACACTGTGATCTGGGAAGTTTGAAGGCCGGGTTGACAGTCTTGGGCTTTTTGTCTACTGGACCCTGTGCCTTTTGGGTCGTGGTGCATTGAGTGTTCCTCATCATAGGTGTCTTTCTATAGTGATCAGCATTAGGTGCATCAATGAACCTTGGGTTCTCAGAATCCTGTTACCAGTTTGCTGGTGTATATCAATAGGTGGTGTTTGCTGCATTTATGTAACAATTATTGAGAACCACTCGGCTGCATAGAAGAACAATAATTCTTTACGCCAAAAAGTATGCAAGTCAAATGCTAAAAGTTTTGATTTGTTTTATATTTCCATGAATTCACTTGACACTTTCATACCTAGCATATTATGAGTGAGGTAAAATCCAGTTCAAGAACAGACCTAAGCAGTTGTGGGTTGAAGGATTCCTGGCAGTGACATTATATAAATTTTTTTCAATCACCAGCACAAAAGCTGAACTTCAGACCTACCAGTTACGCAAGACTAGGCAAACCACATTTCTTCAAAGCAGACACTTTATGGTACAGTGAAAAACACTCATCCTGGCTCCCCATCACTTTGCACACTAAGTCACTTTGTAAATATCAGTACATGTTATGCTGCTTTGCAAGAAAAAGAGCTATTGCTGGACTTGCCCGAGTGGGATTTGGGTGCAGGCCTTTGTTCATTTCCTTTCTACACATAATTGGAGACTAGTGCCGTGGAGCAAGCATAACGACAGTGTCTCAAATACCTCACTCAGAGAAGTCCATATTGTGAAGGTCCTCAAACACAATGCTTGTCAAATGAATTTCACACAACCTTGATCACTTAACCTTCTCTTCCTCAGAACACAAAACTCCATAATAGGACATTGGACATGGCTTAAAAATGATGATCCATCCAATATCATGCAGTTTAAACACTCAATAGTGTTTTTGTCTTGTTTTGCGTCCAGTCAACCTTTAAGCAAGGCCCAGTCCAGGTTTCCAGGTAAAAACAGGAAAATGTTATGCATCTATTAAATGAGTGTACTGCTGGTGACTTTGTATTGTCTCTGTTTTAATATGCAACATCCATTTGGCAGGCACTTGTTTCCAAAAAAAAAAAGCTTTGGCACCTCAGCTTCAGTAAACAGGAGGAAAACACATGGCATGCACTACTACCATCCAACCTTTCAGTACACGTGCCCAACCCTAGGCTGCACATGTGCATGTGTTTAGTGGCATGGCTTTGTAAGAAAATTTGAATCTCTGGTTTTTACGTTCACTTTTTAAAGCTTATAACATTCTTTCTTTAAATTTTGATCAAAGATTTCCAGAATTATGTTACACTGAAAAAAAGGAATAATAACCAGATCAGCCATAACATTCAAACATCCTGATTAATATTGTGTAGGTCCCAATCGTGCCAATATAAAAAAAAAATAATAATAAATAAAAAAACTCTGTCTGCTGTGGCATCTGGCACCGAGACATTAGCAGCAGATCCTTTAAATCTTGTTTTTTTGGGATGTTGGGTCTCCATGATTGGACTGGTTTGTCTAGCACTTCTCACAGATGCTCGCTTGGATTAAGATCTGGGGGATTTCTATGCCAAGTCAACACCTTCATCATGTTTCTCTAATCATTCCTGGACATTTTATTTGCAGTTTGTATTAACCACTGCTATAAGGGAATACTATTGCAATCAAAGGTCGATTTGGTCTGCAACGATGTTTATGTAGATACTCAAAGCCACAAAAATGGCAAGAGCAAATGTTTTTAAGCAGCACATTGGCCGGAGCATCACACTGCCTCCACCAGCTCACCATATTCCTCTATTCACCCCGGTGCCAGGTAACTTCTTCCACAGGTAACCGACGCACGTGCACATAGCTGTCCGCATGAAGTAAAAGAAAACATGTTTCTTCAGACCAGGCCAACTTCTTCCATTGCTTAATGAGTCATCCCACTGCTGTGGGATCAAACCAGATGGACTAGCCTTTGCTCTCCACACGCTTCACTGAGCCTTGAGCGCATAAACCTGTTTCCAGAACACTGGTTGTCCTCCTTTCACCAACCTAATGATAAATTGATTTAACCGTTTTAGACAATTCTTTCATCAAACATGATTTTTTTTTACAATCCAAAATGTTTTGCACCATTTTTTTTTGTCGTCGTCTTATTATTATATTGTGTTTGTGGTATCGGCAGTGTGGTATGACCAGGCACCACTGATTTACTGTAACTGTGCATTTTTACAAGAAAGTGTAAATAAATGTGATTACTCTTTGGCAGCAGATGGCACTGTGTAGCTGGCACAAAATGTTATTAAAATCGATTTATATCGAATAAAGTCGAAACATTAACTTCGTTATAACATTATAAACATAGAGATGATGTTTTAAACATACTGTATCACAGCGACTTCTGTCCATCCTTCATGTTCTTTCCTCTTGTTTCTTGGCTGGCTTTATCATCAGTAAAAATGATTGAACACCAAATTAAGGACATATTATTATTATGTGGTTCAAGAATATACAATGATTTGATTTTTTTTTATTCCTTATAATACCTACAGTACAATATATACCTATATATACAATATAGTACAATCAATACTACAGTACAATTCATACCTCTGTAAGTGAAATCCATTGTCTAGTCATAAACTCATTATTGCAGAGGTTAAATTGAACCAGGGATGTGAACCACTCCTGAGAACGAGAGGAAATAATAGCATGTGTGAAGGGGTCCAGTCCAAGTCTGCTGGCCCACCTGTAATTCAGCCTCAGACAGAAAAGCAAACAACCCGAGCTAATGGCCTGGCAGTAGGATGAGAGCGGTGGAATGTTACAATGTGCAGTTAAAGTCAAGACTAATCACTGGACACACCAGAGTGGAGGTGCATGTGAGCTGATGATAATGTGTTACCGCGAGAGCTTTTTTTCCCCCTACTCATCTCTTTTGCTCTCTCCTCTCTCCCTCGCATCAAGCTGAGAGCTTTAACACTAGTGTGTCAAAAGAACAGGAAATGTGCAAATGTGTCAGAAATGTGCAGCACGGCAAGTGGAAATATGTTGAGATATGTATAGTATTTTAAACAGACATAAGAACGAATAATTAAAAACAAACAAACAAACAAGTATTTAGATAGAAAGTAATTATGAATCATATTTATATTCATTTCATGTTTTTTTTAATATTAATGTAATATTATATCAACCAAATCTTGTAGTATCTGCAAAACGAATTGACATCACGCTGTTGCTGCAGATTTGTCAGTTGCACATCCATGATGCCGAATCTCCCATTCCACCACATACCAAAAGTGCTGTGTTAGATAGTGATCTATCTATCTGACTGTGGAAACCATTGAAGTAAAATGCCATGTTCAAGAAACCAGTATGATATCATTTTAACTTTTTGGCATAGTGGTTTATTCTGTGGTCATAAATATATAAATATTCAGGTAAGCTGTGGAATTTAAACTATGCTCAGTTGGTACTAAGGGGCCCAAATCACGCCAAGAAAACATCCCCCGCACCATTATACCACCAGCAGCAGCCTGAACCACTGCTACGAGGCAGGATGGAGCCATGCTTTCATATCGTTTATGCCAAATTCTGATGCTAACACCTGAATGTCATAGCAGAAATTGAGACGCATCAGACCAGGCTTCCACTGTCCAATTTTGGTGAGTCCATGTGAATTGTAGCCTCAGTGTGGCCTTCTGCTGCTGCTGCAGCACATCTGCTTTAACATGATGTTCGACATGTTGTGCATTCAGAGATGTTCTTTGACATAACGCAATTTGAGTTACCGTTGCCTTTCTATCAGATGGAACCAGTCTGGCCATTCTCCTCTGACCACTGGCATCAAGAAGGTATTTTCGCTCAGAAACCTACCGCTCTCTGGATATTTGATCGTTTCCAGACCATTCTCTGTAAACCCTTGGTTATGCCTGTAAATCCCAATAGATCTGCAGTTTCGGAAATACTGTGTAATCTTACATGCCCACGTTCATAGTCACTCAATCACCTTTCCGATGCTTGGTTCGACCGTCAGTAGATTATCTCACCATGTCTACATTCCTAAATATATTGAATTCCTGTCCTATGATTGGCTGAATAGATATTTGTCTTAAAGGGCAGATGAACAGGTGTACCTAATATGGGTCTAAAAACCAAGCATTTGGAGCACAGTTGCTGCTTGGAACATAACGTGTGGTTACTCACTCAAATACTTTTGTAAAGCTTTTCCACTCAAAGGTGAATTATTCACTTAGAACCAAATTTTGCAAGATCACAAAAAAAAAAAAAAAAAAAGGGAATTAATAACCTCTCTGCAGCAGCTCCATGTTATGTAATGCAAGCTACAGGTGAAATAATGTGATCTCCATTTAATCTGTTAATTCATGGCTTTTTTATGCTGAGGTAATAATACGAATTATGTCAACAAACTCATGTACTGTGACTGGAGTTGGGCCCTTGAGCAAGGTCATTAACCCTCAACTGCTCAGGTGTCACATGTAAATATCACATAGCAGGGACTGATTTGCAGACACACTGTGTATAACGGGGAGGTGTTTAAGTTAATATGGAGTAATTAAGTTGATTATGTGGAGCCACCAACCAGGTACAAAACTGTTTGTAGGAATTTCAGTCCTGAGCTATCGCGTGACTGCAGTCACAAGCCATTAGAGAATCCAAGACGATCTTCATGGTCAATTAAAACCATCCCCAGTCACCACACATACCACATGGGGTCTCCATGTGACGAGCTCTCCCACCAGAAGCGGGGCACCAGTAGGAATCAGTAGGAATACTAGCTGGACAGGATAAATCACGCCTTTGTGTTTTTGCTGCCTTTGCACCCTGACCAGAATAAAGTGGTTACAGAAAGTGCGTACAAGCAAATTATTTATTTCATCAATCAATGCATTTTGTCCATCAAATTTACAGACATTGCATTCACTCCCTCTACTGGTCAAATGCATGAAATCGAGTGAAGCAAAACCCCCTGTGTGAACAGGACAGTGTATTTTGAAGAAGAACCTTGACTTCTTTCATTCTCACTTCTTTCCATTTCCCCTCCCTTGCTGTGACACTTTCACACTCTCTCCACTGTCCCATGTTCTTCTTTTAGGTCTTCTCTCTCTCTCTTTTTCTTCTTCCATTTCCTTTCCCTCTCTCATGCAAAGGTATGAAAGCTGCTGAAACAAAAGGACAATGGGGATCCTGAGCTAGGGAGAAAGGCATGCGTGTACTGTATGTGTGTGGGCATGGGGGGGGGGATATATTTGATAGAGATAGTAGGGGGCTCCAAAGTGTCTCAGCAAAGACTAAGCTATTCAGATGAACCTTGAAGCTGTGTATTATGTCAGGGGGATGGGTCTTTTTGAAGCCTTTGTATGCAGGATCTGAATATAATGACACTATACTTTTCTCCTATTTCCTCCCTTTGAAAATGACACCATTGTCTCAAGAAAGGGAAACAATCGTGCGCTGTGTGGTGACCACTCTGCAACCCTTACCCTCTCTGCTGGTGGCACATTAGAAACCAGCATGCTGATCAAATGGAAATAATGGCCTGGTTGTGGTGAACTGGCTTCCCAGAGTCCACTCGGGGCAGATGAGGTCAACTGCCATATGTGCAACACAGCAAGCAACCAGGCAGGCCACAACCCAATAATCCACAATATCACACTCACATGCACACACTACCCATTTACAAAATAAAATCATATAAATTGTATATTAATAATAACTTCTAATTCTGCCCTGTTCAACCTTTTCTACTCATACATAAACCTTGATTTGATCATTTTGTTTTGCAATTACAAAAATATGGCATTAAATTACAGATACAGTACTATTTATGCAACAAGCATAAGTTACATAAGGAATTCAAGTTAAATAAGGAATAAATTCCAAAGGACTTAAATGAAGATCAAACACTTAATTACAAATTTAAGGAATATGAACCAATTAAGCCGATTTTTTTTCTATCTGATATTTAGATGTTATTATGGTGAACCAAACACAGTAAAATTACATTTTTATTCATAAACAACAATTTTTTTTCAATTAGTCAGTACGATAACATTTTCAAACTTTTTTTACTATTATTATTTGAAGAAAAGCTTTTCCACTATATCCCATTGTTACAGCTTTTTAGGGAAAAAATGAAATTAAGTTCCTTAGAGCATATTTTTGGTTAAATGTAATTCAATTAACAATGTAAGAAATTATGGCGATAATTATCAGCCATAACAATTCCGTTATTATACACAAGCAAGAATATATATATTTTTCTCACTACTGAATAAACTGCGCACAAGTTTTCCGTAACAATTTTGGCAATTGACCACTAGATGGCGGTCGACAATAAGGTTACATCTGAAATTAGTGAAAAATGGGCACTATATTTAAATAAACTATGAGTGTGTTTGGGATGCTGTTTTAACAAAAAAAATAAAACGTAAAATAAAAAGTGTAAAGTGTACAGGGACAGTGTAAAGTGCTTAATACATAGATACAAATTGTTTTCATGATAGTGATTCTGATTTCTTTCTTTTTTATTTGTTGTGCTGGAGGCCAACCTATAAAGGTACAAATTATACATTTTATATGGAACCAAAACAAACAAAACAAAACCTTATTTTTTTATATACACCATGTAAATGTATCTGATAATTGACTTAGTAATTATACTGTATTATATTCATTAAAGCTTCCTAAATGAATCCATTTATGTAGGCCTATTCACTTATGTCTGCTAATGAAGCCTAATTATGTCCCTGTGCTTACCTGATCACCTTGCCTGGAGTTCAACAAACAAACAAACTAATAAAATTGACCACAATGCAAAAAAAAAAAAAAAAATGGTGTTAAACTATACATTTCACTGGGGTTTACTCACAAAGGATATGTATTGTGTACATTAACATGTTTATGTAAGAGACACACGCTTGCAGTACTAAAGTTGAGAAAAAAATTGCAAAAAGGGAATAGACATTTAAAGACATTTATGATCAAATATATGCATCAAAATATATGCATTTTGATTATTTGTTTATATGAATAAAATATATATACATCTTAATCTTAAGCATGTCTAGAAGTGAAAATCCCACAGACAAATGACTAGGAATCTTGGAAATTAAAACCCGCTAACATTAATATAATTGAATCAAACAGAATAGCTGACCTGGTCAGCCTGGGCCTTCTGAAAGATGTCTACATGATTTTCAAAGATCTCTTGAAGACAACCCTCTCATTCTGTACCTAGGTGAGTTATTGTCAACAACTCATTAATAATGTATTAACCGCTACATGCAAATCTTATTTAGTCAAAATGTGACATATTTTGGTGCTTACCTTTTTATTTATTCATAAAACTTCACTTATTTCTGAAGCTTACTTTTTCTTGCATGTCTGTGTACGCTGACAAATTACAGTTTCAGAGTGCGTAACTTTAATGTCAAAGGTCAAGACAACCAGAAGCAGGTATCTAAAATGTATGCCTAAATCACTCACCAAAAATAATTCTATCTTGCGCTTGTATTGAAATATAATTATGCATTGATCCATGTTCAAAAAGAACTTTACTGAATTACGATTACAGATCACAGCATTAGTAATATGAATGGTCTAAATATGAGTTCCTCAAGTTATTTAAGAGAAATTAGGCTTCAATCAGGTGCTATTGGGATACTGCAGAGGGAAACAGACAGTGGGATCCAGATGAAGGAGACCAGAGCCTGATATGCGCCTCATCAGGCCATTAATGTAAATCACGGCAAATCTGACAGGTCTGGCGTTAGTTAAAGCGAAGCTGTAATTGAATCACCAGCCATCCAGATGTTCGCAGATGTCGATCGACTTGCAATTCTCGCTTTACAGCTGCACTTTAAAGCCTTCCACATCTGTCAAACTATTAAAGAAAGAATGCATATTAGGGCTTGGTGAGCAAAATCTGAATTAAAGAGGCGTGCTGGATGAGGAGAAGAAGACAGTCTGCTCTCACGCAGCGCACAGACCGAGTTATTAAATCGTCGCTCTGCGGTGGTGATTATGGACCATTTAAATTAGCCTCAAGTAGGTAAAAGTTGCTCAAATCCACATCGATCATTCTGTCAGATTTCCGCTCCGCCCTCCTTGATCGCTGATTGGCTGCGTCTCTGAACACGTCACCAGAGGAGGGTCTTCAAAAGCGTTGACTACTGCGCGTTGTTCTGCTATAATTTAAGCGCAAATTGATGACGGGAAAAGCGACTCACTCCGTCTTCGCGCGAGGTGTTCAATCATGTGACAACCTTCCACTGGTCCTGTAACGGCACATTTAAAGCGACCAGGCTGTTAGTCAGCAGATCTGTGTACATGCAGACATTGTGATGATCAGGGGCGGTCACACGGAGCACGCCGGAGGGGAGACCTGAGCTGAAGTTACTTTTGCGCAACTCGGATTATCGATCGGTGTGATTTTCTACGAGGCGTTAAAAAAGCAGAAGAAAAACATCGCATTTCTTCAATCAGTTTGGTGATATTCCCTGTACAGTCTCCATCGGATAAAACGGGTATGTACAACTAATTACAAATCGCAATCACTCTTTTTTTCAGTATTTGATTTCTTCTTGACGTCCGAGCTCGTCTTTTGACTCCAATTAATAACAGCGCCGTTTCAGCACGTTATAGACTTTAATACGATTGCACATCGCATTACTGTGTGATTTCATTTCTTTTACTCTGTTTTTCCTGCACGCATCTGAAACTCCCTGGCTAGAGGAACCCACTTTTGCCGACTTCTAGGCCACTTCTGTGGAGACTTCTCGTCTCTCCTGTGCAGAATTTATCCTCAATAGGGAGTCTCAGCCGTCGCCGGAGTGTTAATTTAAAGAGAGAGAGAGCAAGCTGTTGTAATGAAATGGTGAGGCGTGCAGTTATGGCCCCAGAGCGCATTATTAAAAGAGGAGGATATATTACTGAAGTGCCTTAGTTCCAGCAGGCTCTGCTTATTACTCACTGGCTTCTGCTGCTATTTATAGAGACTAAAGCTGCACTGAGCGCTCGGACTTAGGCTATTTATTTTAATTAGGCAATTACACGTCACTCAGCCTGGCATATGCGCATAGTTAAGTATAAAAGCAGTGCACCTATATTTGTCCTTTGAACAAGAAATTAAATTTTTGTCATCAGAGGTAATGTAATAAGCAACCCAGTTGTTAAAGAAAATGTCGACAAACTTTTGACCTGTGTGTTTCCGCAGGTTAATTAGACATTTTATTTATTTGGATACTCAAGCTGCAGGATATGCTTCAAAGCGAGAAACAGACGGTTTTTTCATTCCTTCGTAAACAAACCTGATTTTTTTTTAAAGCACTTCAAAAGAACTTTAAAAGCTCATTCACGAATGCCTAAAATGTTTAAAACACCCAGTCGAGTTCCCCTAGACACGATTAGCACGCCGATTAACGCCATGTGATTTGTCTCAATAAACGGAGCCGTCGCTCTCGTGCGCAATCCATCAGTCTGTGCGCGCGCACAGGGGCGGCGTTGTGTTTCTCTTCATTAGCTCGCGCCCCGGTTTCCTGCTTATTTCATCAATCAGTCCCGCCGGCGGAGCGGAACCGAGCGGTCGGTCATCTCTCCTCTCTGTGGTCTTTCTCTCTGACCTTTTAATTTATCGCGTGGGATCGTTTTAATCACAATGCAGATGTAATGGAGTTTCCAAGAGCAAAAAGTTCTACAGCTTTTTTTTTTTTTTAAAGTAACTCCGCCAAACTTAGTTTTGGTTAATTAATTTTTGCTACCCGAATGAAAAGTAAACACGCGTTCAAAACAGTACTTTATTGTATTCACACATGCAACTGTTTACTAGGGCAGATTTTGGGAGGAGTCGGCTCCTAAAGAATCGATTCTGTAAAATATGAATCATGAATACTAACAGTAAAATACTGGACATGAAAAGTACAAAAAAGGTTCAAGTACACGCAATACACTAGCATGGGGTAACATTCCTTCAAAACTGCAGTTTTTGCTTCGGCATATGGGGCAAATTAAAGAGCTAACCCTGGCTAGTACACCCACTTTGGGGCAGATAGCGTTTAGCTGCTTCAGCGTGCACGGCGCTGTTACAGTGAGCGTGTTTTACTGCAATTGTTAATTAAGCACATTTATACCAGCCTATTAAAGTAATAACAGAATCTTGTGTTTTTCGTATGTAGTCGGCTATACGTGATTTGTTTTCCAATGTAACGACACTTTAGAGAATCGACTCTTTGGTGAATCGACTCTTATTGATCGACACTCAGTCATGCTGTTAAACAGCGTGGTTTGTTTAGAGCACAGTTTTAATCTTTCCTTCTGGTTCCGGTATTACTAAAAACCAAGACTTGAACTTGCCATCTGCTTTTAGCTTCATTCTGATATTTATTCACTTTGTTCCGGCGGTGAAATTTTAAACCCGGTCCTCCTCAATGCTCGTCTAACCTGCACAAGCACCCGAGCAAAAAGTTCTGCAAGGGAGTAGATAAGGCGCGTTTTAAACCTGTAGCTTGAGTGTTTAGAGGAGGATTAGTTTACCCAAGTTCTCAGAGGGATAATATAATTGTTCTGCATTGCAACAGCGGTGTGTGTGATATTCCCCCAGGGTCCCATTCATGAGTATTGTCTCTCACTCTCAGGTCTGCGGCAGAGGGATGATTAAAAAGCCGGGGATTTGCATTCTCGTGAAATGAACTGCAGGCAGAAGTATTTGAAGTGCTGCTTTTGAGTAGTGCAGGGAGTTGTACACAGTTCGCAGCCCTTTCTTTGCAGAAACGGTTGCGTTTGGGGGGTGGACAGGAACAATGCATACATGAACTCTCATGATGTATCAAAACAATATGAACTTATTTTAATAGCAAGTTAAAAGAAATCGAATTGATCATGCATTTATGCATAAGTATATACTAATCTAATCTACTCCCGGTATATTCAGGCTTGAAGTCATCGGTGTTGGAATTGGTTGGAACGGGCAGATAGTCAGTCCTCCAGCAGGAAGCCAGGCGTGTAGCTTCATGTCAGATTTAGGATATTTGGAACGTGTCACCCTATTTGCAGAGGAAGTGCTTACGCAGCCTGCCGCACAGGGATATTAGACCTGTTTAGCCAGTTTTCAGTGTTGAAAGTACGGCAGCATTACAGACAAACATACTTTCAAGATTGCCTAAAGAAGAAGAAGAAGAAGAGAAAATCGTCTTCTCTCTGGAATCATTTTCGTTCAAGACAATGGAGAGGGATGATCCTAATCAATCTGGGTAAGGCAATCAGTGCTTCAGCAGCTTTAAAGCTCTTGGCTAGTGAAACACAGGGCATGGCCAACGGAAGGCTGAGGGAAAGAGGCTCGAGTTGCATTACCGAAGACGGAAAGCTTGATTGTGCTGCCTGACTGTTTACATGGCTTGTGTGTTAAATATGTTTGTACTTTGCCAATACATGCATCACATTGTCTTGATTTTGCTGCAGTGGTTCTTTATGTGTCTTATGTTGTGCGTCCAATCTGATCGTGGGAAAGCATGTGGCCAGCAATGAGCCTGGGGAGAGAAATTTACATTGAAAGAAGTCTTTGAGTTTGGTTGGAGCAGGTCACACGCAGCCTTCCTGTTGCCTTCCATCATAATGCTGACCCCAGCTTGACCTCTCCAATCAGAACAGCTCAGTTATGGCCCCTGGCCTTGCTTTAGCATCTCCTGTCTGCTGCTGGTTGACCTTTTTTCAGAAGAACACAGAGAGGAAACGACATGTGCAAGAGCCTGAGATAAGCATAAAGCACAGCTCTTTCCTCCTTCGCTTCACGTCAGAGCCTCGTAATGTGTTGGTCTCAGCCCTTTCCTCAACCCGGTAGAAGCGATTACACGTTATCTGACTGCGACAGTTCAACTTTTTTTAATGTGACATTAATTTAATAATATATTATCCTGATTTACAATCAAAATGACAGTTAAGCTGTACATGTCTGATTGGCTCACCATGTTAGGGTAAAAAAGATGCTTGAAAGCCATGTTTTGGACACGAGTAACGATTTGCGATTCAAAATTCAAAGAACTTTATTAATCCCTGAGGGAAATTGCTTTGCTTTGTTACAGCTGCTCAATGGCGAAAAAAGAAAGGAAAGAAAGGACCACATCAATACAATTATAGGAAAAATCTAGGAAAATACCAGCTATAAAAGTTAGGATCACAGTTTACAGCTGCATTATACAGCATAGTGTGTAACAGGAGTCAATATTTTTGTAAATCACACCAATGTTAAATGCATAACTTTGGAAGGAATGATTTCTGACTTTATTTAAAAAAACGTATTGATAAGGGATTGATGTCTTTGCTGTAAGCCGATTTCTGACTTTAACAAAATACGTCATGTAATGTCAATACTTTAATACCTCATGTCATGATCATGCAATCTTTTGGTATAATGCATCGGTCAAATCTGATGCATTTATGCTCAACTTCAAGCCTGATTTAGCCCCATTACTATGGAATTCAATGACGATATGCAAATCTGAATCAGGTAGCTTGTTTTTGACATTCTGGTTTGCTTAGCAAAAAATACTGTATGTCTGAAATCTTGACATGAACCCAATTCTAAATGAAACCAGTACAATCCTTGTTTGGGTGACACAAGATAGTGGGATTGCATTCATTACGGGTGCAGTTGTATTAAAAAAGAAACATTTTGTATATGGTGAGTTCAAGTGCTAGGACAACAACAGGACATGCTTGATTATTAAAAGCAGCAGTTGGTAAAAGGTGTAACTACCATACAGCAGTGAGATTATTCTCAGAAAAAGGAACACGAGTCTTCAGCATAGATCGTTCATAATTATAGGAGATGAGTCATAAGCAGGGGAAAAAAAAACATTTTTTGGGGGGATAATGATGTTTAATTCGAGTGAGTAATCCACAAAAAAGGAATCTGAAACTTAGAATTATCTTGTGATATTTTATACAGAGTACAGACTGTTAAACGCTAATGGTTTTGCCAGGCGTGTTGATTCTTCTCTTGAGTATTAATCCAGATGTCAGAATTTAATTCCAGTCTATTTAGCATTTGCTTATTGCAGTTTTTCCAATTCCAGTCCCGTGATGGTGAATAGCCGCGTGGAGTCGTCAGCTGTGGCTGTAACAGGTGGAGGAGGAGGTGGAGGTGGAGCGGGCCGTTTGTGTGCCGGCTGCGGTGGCCGCATCTCTGACCGCTTCCTGCTCTTCTCCATGGAGCGCTATTGGCACACACGCTGCCTGAAGTGCTCATGCTGCCAGGCACAGCTGGGTGAGATCGGCACCACCTGCTACAGCAAAGGGGGCATGATCCTCTGCAGGAACGACTACATCAGGTACCTCAAGCACGATGGGAGCGAATTTGTGAGCACAAAGTAAATACGACATCTATGTAACTCAAGATGAGGGGGATATGGAATGACCCTGTGCTATGGTAATTACAAATAAATATATGTTGTGGAACACACGAATAATAAATGGCATAATGAGAGTTACTTCTTATTAATATAGATTTATAATAAACCAATTCTGAAAATGTTGTTCCAACTGTTATTGCCTACATTTTCCCAGTCAAGTTAATTGCGTTTATGTTTATCCGTCTGAAATCAAAATATTACTTCAAAGTTCATATTAATTTTATCCAGCATGAAACCAAAATGAAGAGCTTCTTGTTTTCATAAGCCTCCATAAGCATGATTGCATGCATATGTTCTACCTAATGGCTGACGCGGCCATCCGTGTTGTACCACACTGAGGAGTGGAGCCTTACTGAAGCCATCTGTAGCTTATTTTCCTGTTGGGAACCAAGCTGTGTGCACATACAGTAGCCTGGACAAGAGAATATAAAATGCCTCAGTCATGACAGGAACTGTGTGGGTGTGTGCAACATGGGCCTGGGAGCAGCCACATCCCTCGATGGCCTCCCACACTCCTTTCATGTGTTCCTGTCCCAAAAAGACCCGACCTTCAAGTCTTGCCCATGCATCAAGGCTTGATTAGCTTAAGGCATGTTTTTAAAGCATGGTTCGCAATACAGTGTAACCACTAAATCAGGGATGAAGCTGGAATGCATTGCCAAGCCATTAAAAAAAATACACATTTTCTTATGCTTTAAAATGTCGACCTCTTCTGTACTTTTCTTCCAAGTCCCAAAAATCTTGCGGTATTAGTTAATGACTATTTCCGCTCGCTTGCATGCTGCGACTGAGATGACCCAGTTCTCTTGCTGCCCTCTGTTCTTTCGTGTGTTTTGCGCCGAATTCCAGAGGTGAACAGATTAGATTTGTTTGCAATTATGAGGTGCTTTGAAACTGACCTCTACTTGTTTGGATGTGTGCGGTGGTGCATTGGCCCATGACCGGATGGCACCGGTGCCCACACTGATCAGCACCGTGCCAAGCGTGTTGAGAATGCTTGGTTTAACCACACTGATAGTTTATTGCCTGTGCTCAGTGTCCCATTTGCTGGGTCACATGCGCTCCCGAGGGAAAAGAGGCTTGCAGACCCCCCAAAAAAGTGCTCGAGTGGTGCAAGACGGCAGATAACATCTGGCTGGCGCCGCGTCCTAACGACGGATATGGATGGAGATCCTAAGTCATACTCGGCCCGAGATTAAGATGGCAATCTAGCCTTTATTGAAAAACAAACAAAGCATTTAACATGACCACGGTCCTAGCATGAGGATTCCATTTTAAGTCGCAGCACGATTCACTGTACGCAGCGTTCTTGTTTTGTAAAAAAAAAAAAAAAAAACTTTATATAATATTATGACCGCTATACATGTTATTAGGGGCATTACAGGGGTGAGTGTACTGTATATTCTTGTACATCCTGATTTGTAGTTTAAAAGCAGAATGTTTAGATGTTTGGAAAGTTTGCCCACAAATATACATGTTCTGGTTTGGGACAGCATATTACTTTTCTCCTGCGAGCACACTGTAAAGCGTATTCAAACTGCAGCATATTAAATATGTATAATGTACTGTAGCTAATCAAAAGGGCAAAGATTCTTTGCCAAATGGCGCGACGTGGAGCCCGAGGTCCGATAAAAGAAGGGAGCATTAATTAGGACGAACAGTGCAGCTTTCTGCCTCCCCCTTATTAAATTACTGTTTGGATTAAGATCAAAAATTCATTACTGTGGCTATGTTCGGTGCCAGGATAGCGATAGTAAGGAGGAAGGATAGGGGGGAAAAAAATAAAGAGAGAGTAAGAGAAAGACAGCAGCTGCGGCCCGATCACCAGAATATCTGTGACTAAAAGTATACGTGATAAAACACTCCTGGGTGCAAAGGAACTGTGAGCAGAGTTGGCGGCTCATGACATTTATACATTTAACATACCTTGACACAAGTGGAGCCTGATCGTCGGAGAAATCTGTGTGAATTTTAGCGACCGAAGACGACGAATTTCATTATTTAAAAAAGCAAATATCCCAAAATAGCTCGAATAAGTATATCATTAAATATTACTATATTTAATTCTGTCAGAATTAAGTGCCCGTGTTCCCCATGTGTAGCTCGGAATGCAGGTGACGCATGAGTGTTTTTGCATAATTGCTTGGGATGCATTTTGTATATAAATAGATAAATAAATAAAAAAACCCGGCCTCCACCTGAGGGGGAAAAAAAATGAGAATGAGAATTAATTCATGTTTCTTGTAACTTAGCATCACATAAAGACTTTCTCATTATTATTTATTTATAATCCTCAGTAGCACTTTATTCCGGTCAATTTATGGTGATCTGTGGACTTTTATAGGAACATAAGGGCATGATGAATTTCTTCATTATGCATTATGGTTATTTCTGAATTCATGAATTTATTTATGTATCTATAGATTTGGTTCTGTAAAATGGATTATGAAAACATGGCACTGGCAAGGGTTTAAAATCACTTCAGAAGTTAGGTGTACAAGCTGTACTGTATGTATGCATTTTATATGCTTTATACCATATTAAATTTATTAAGATGGCCTGCAGGTGCAGCATTTTTTTTTTTTTGTTAAATCGAGCTCAAGAGTAGGGCTTGTACCCATTTGAGTGTTGTTCTAAAATTTCCTGCAACAACTTAATGCTCATGCAGTAGGCTATAAGTATACCCTAATGAGGAAGCAAGGGTGGATCAGAGGATCCATTTAGCCAGGTCCCTCCCACTGCCACCAATTATGCCGTATTAGCAGATAGGGTGTAGTCAGCGCCTGGAGGCCATTGGTACCTTGCCATGGAGTCCTACAGTACAAGGCTCCAGTACTCAATTAATTTTTTTCCCCAAACTCAACATCCCAGCTGTGCTTTTAACTCTTTACTTCGATTTTTTTTCTTTATCTGCTGAAGATAAAGATGGTTATGATCTTTTACAAAGGGCATGATGGTAGCAGTATGTAGCGACACAGTACATGAAGAATTTGCACCACTCCATTTAGACAGTGGATAACATTTACTCGTACATGTTTAATCGTACCCTTTCCAGCTCATTATAGGCTGCTTTTTCTGTACAAGAACATCTTTTGACCATTCACATTTCTTGTTGTAGGTTGTTTGGACACAGTGGGGCTTGCAGTGCATGCGGTCAGTCGATTCCAGCCAGCGAGATGGTGATGAGGGCACAGGGCAATGTATACCACCTGAAGGTGAGTCTACAGTGCAGGAATGGAAGAAGTGCTAGTATTTTTGTGTAATACTTTGTGACATCATAGTCAGTGAGAACCAGACTTTCTTGTATTTTTAATATAGTTTTGAGAAATAGTTCTCCGGCCTTCTTGAATGATCTTTTTGGCTTTAATTTTTTCGCAAGTTTTCAGTTGCAGTCCCTGTATCTGAGCAGTTTCAGAAATGCTTTTATTTAAGGCCACACAATGCCCTATAGATCACTCAAGCATAAAAACCACATCTAAATGAAGGCATGAACCAGTGAAAAACGAGTGCAGATTACGACAGATGATCAGGCTGGTGATGCTGAATGGTTGGAACAGACGAGAGGGGTGATGAGGTTGCTGCTGAGTTTTTTGGATAGACCTTTAATTTTTTAATTTTTTTTTATTGAAGTATCTTTAGGCAGTTGTAGCCTGTTGCAGTAAAACTTTTGTTCACATCTTTTTAATTTAATTTAAATCTTTTAGTTTCATTTGATTTAATATTAAGAAATGAGCTGTGGCTCAAGGCGTTTGCACAGCACTTTATATTATTGTTTGCCATTGGCATATGGCAGATGCTTTTATCCAGATCGACTTACAAAGGGGCTTAAGTTTCCATATACTGAATATAGTTTATGGTTGGTGACATAATTAGCTTTCAATAAACCATATCAAACCTTTGATAATTAAGGTACAGTAGAACACTAAATGAGTTACCTTAAATTAATTTAACATGGATAGAAATGCATTTAGAAATGGCAAAATTCAATATTTTATTTGAAACATCAACTTTCTGTGCACTATGAACTCTAATTAACCTTGTTTCTTCTCCTTCATTCCAGTGTTTCACATGTGCTACATGTCGGAACCGCCTGGTGCCCGGGGACAGATTTCACTACGTCAATGGCACCATCTTTTGTGAGCATGACCGGCCTGGGGGAGGCATGCTCAGCAGTCACCTGGCCCCACTACAAAGCAGCACGCTTCTGCCTGACCAAAAGGTGATAAAGAATCTCCATCAATCTCTACAGTGTCTGCTTTGATGTGGTTAAACACTGCCCAAAATAGTTCAACTAAACCCCAACGGAAATGCCCTCCAGGAATGTTTGAGATATTGCACACAAAGGCACTCCCTCATTCTCTATACATTCATTCTTACCTTGTACAGGGTCACAGGAGGCTTTGAGCCTATCGCAGGGCACCTGGGGCACTACTGTAGGTGGGGTCACCCTCTTAGGCATACATGAGTACAGTTAGTAACTTCTTGGAGAACTTTAGGATACTTACCATATTGATATTGTATAGCAAAAATGGTCTATGGAAATGTATGATGATATATTGCATATATTCCAATATAAGTTCCAAAAACGCACCACATGCAAGCTATGAGGGAAATAATGTAATGAATTATGGCACCCCTCTTCGATGATTGATTATGAATGAAAATGAAAAGAGTGTCTTACATAAACTTGGCATGAATTTAAAGGATTTAATAAAAGGACTGGCGGGAAATTGGAAAGGGGTAACAAAAAGATCCTGCTGAATTATAACTTTAAAAAGAGTAGAAGGATTTATCAGGGACGTATGAGGCTTCATCAGTGGGGAGTGAATATCTGCTGATCTGCAGTGAAGTAAACATAATTTCCACAACATTCCTCTACATACTCTTACTTTAGATGGTGGCACGACGTTAAGTGTTCAACAATAAATTGTACCCCTGCCTGAACACCCAATTTTGAGAAAATCTTTAGAAAACGTACTGCAATTTTCCTGTAAAATCAGGCATTGGATTTATTTATTTATTTTATTTTACAATTTATTTTACTTTCAGCTACAGCAACTACAGTTTTTGGTCTGGTTAAGGCATCAGAGCTGATTCAAGCCATGTCCCAAAGTGTGGGGAAAAAAAAAGGAGAAAAATAAATCAAGCACATTATATTGGCTCACTTTGGTGCTGTATGGATATAAAGTGATAAATACATACATACACATATACTTTATTGATCTTTAAGGAAATTGCAGGAGTTTCTATAAATAATATAAATTGACTGAAGTCAGCAGGGATAAAATGGAGACAATTGGTATTTCAGATGTGTTTGTTTCTTTCACTGTCGAAAAATAAACTCGTTGGTAGTGAAAATTAATAATAAAAAAAACGTAAGTACGTTGTGTTATTGGAAAGCTAAATGCTAAAACCTATCTGACAGTTAAACCTCTCTCTCTCTCTTTGTGTAGGTATGTTAAGGGACAAAGACTCAGCACAGCGTGCCTTCTGTTCTGTCCCTCTTTTTCTCTGCATCTTTAATCTTCCTCTACATCTTTACCTTGCTTCAAAAAGCGCTGATGTCCCTCCATTCTGCAGATGAAGACACCTTACCGGACTCTAAAAGGCTTTGCTCGAAAACAGAAGTTTGAACTGAGCTCTCTAAGGCTGGAAGAGCATCCTCCTTCGTGTTCAGGGTAAGACGCGTGAGCAGAGAAGATTAAAGTTACTGTTAATGTCGTCTGTGGGATGGCATTAGACGAACCCTGCTGATAAACCCTAAACACAGAGGATGAGGAAAGGACGCTGACGTTTGATATTACGACACTTTTTGTTCCCCCGAGGACTGCGTGGATGTTGCTCGAAACACTCCGGACATTCAAGTGCAGTGGACATTGTTACTGCTAATGGATAATGGTGATCGTTTTTTTTTGTCTTCTTCTTCTTCCAACAGAGAGACCTGACATTTTTGTGGTTTATACTCTGTGAAAACACAATTTGCATAACTTCTGATTGTGTGAGTTTTGTACTGCTGGTGTTTGCTTGTTTCACGTCATTGGCAGGAGTTTGTGTTTCTGTGGGCCTGATGTACCGATGTCCCGGGTTAGGAAACATGGAGAATAGAATACAAATGTATGTATTCTTGTCTTTTACTGTTGTAATGTGTGCTCAGCAGCTGACCTTTTTGTGTTTCTGAGCAAAAGTGCATTTAAAATGATATATCTGTATAGCTTAAAAAGTACTTATTAAATAACTATAACCAATATGCATGGTCGTGTGAAATCTGTTCAGGTTAAAATGATATGGTTTCTGGATATGATGAGGCTTGGTTATGAGAGTTTGAGGGGGGTGGATTTGGGAGGTACTGTATCTGACACTGTGGAGACATTTGGTTTTTTCTTTAAAAAAAAAAAGGTTTAACTAAGGTTAAACTTGGTGTCGGATTTAGAAGTAGGTATAGCATTAATTACCTCCATTAATAAGAATGTCAGTGGAAGATACTCACAAGGAGAATAAGACAAATTGTGTGAGACGGAGAGAGAGAGAGAAAGGTAGGGCACCTCTCTGGTCTGAAAAGCATGGTCGATTACCCTCAGGAATGGAATTCAAACACTCAAGTCTCAGTCATTACAGAATGCAATTAAGAGTGCGATGTGCTCCAGGCTTGGATTCTGCTCTTTTCTTTCCTTCTACCTAATTTGACTTTAATCTGATGCTCACAAAAAAAAAAACCCTCTCTACTGCAGCATTGTTAACCGTGCTCTAACAGCTAACTACATAATCCAGCTTTTTTTTTTTTGTTCTTTCTTAACCCCATTGCCATAATTTTCTTTATATCCACCCTTCATTCCCTTCCATTCATTAAAGCTGATTTGCTGAGGTTTGAGAAGTTTGCCCACTATGGTGTTTCTCTAATTGCTTTTTGGCATTAACCTCCTCCCCCTATATCTTGTTTATTTAATTAGCTGAATAAAGCATCCTTACTTTTTTTTAATGCTACATTTGGCCCACAATCACAAGGTGTTCATTTCCAATTTAATTTTATGATTAGAAAAAAAATGTTTATTCAGACTAAAATGGGTTCCAAGTGTAGCTCATTAGGTCTGTGTATGTGTTTTTTGGGCAAGGGTAAAAGCCAGCTGTGACTTCTTAAATTAATCAAGTTCTGTTTTAAGTTCTACTCTTTAAAGACGGGGGTGATGTTTGAATAATTTCTTAATGCAAAACTGTTAGTATAACAGTTTATTTATTACAGTTTATTATTTTTTTATCTTTTCCTTTGTGTCCATTGTAGAGATTTGACTGATTGCACACACAATGCATCCCAAATTTATATTTAAGCACTAATGCAAATACGGATTCTCTCATTGCATTACACATTTACAAAGGTGGTCTGGTTTAAAGCTTTAATACTGTCTCTGTGTAAATTTTAGGACTTGAAACACAACCCAATTACAGTATCGAAAAACACAGCAGCACTGGGCAATATTTCATGTATTTTCTCAGTACTTTAGCTGCAAAGACTTTGAATTGCAAATGGAACATTTTTCTTTTCTTTCTTTTTTTTTTTTTTTAATTCTGATTGTCACACTCATCCAGTGCTTGGCAGCTTTACATCCTCCACACATGTGCCTGTGCTGATAGGCTATCAGTGATTTATTTCACAGGCTGGGATTGTACAAAAAAAAAAAAACGCAGTAGACAAATTCATTTACGTATGCAAATGATCCTAATTGCAATTATCTCCATATCTTGATAAGGGAAGGGTGGTGATGGAAGGGTCTCCAAAAAAAAAAAAATCCCCTGGCAATGCAAGTTACACCTCACATTCAGACTAATCAAGCCTCAACTGTGCATTACTAATTAGCCTGACATATTCGAAAGCCAATTAACAGTGTTGGGAAGCAGGTCTGTGTCGAGCTGCTTTGCTTGAGAGCAGAGCAACGAACTTTTCTTTCAGGTGCAGCACAAGAAGTCTTCACTTTTTATGGAACTGTATTGTCTTTCTTCCCACTTTTCTTCAAATTCACTAATTAAACAAATTGACACATGCAAATTGGTGCAATTGCATTGTTTCCTCACTTCATGTTGTGTGAAGAAAGGGGGAAAAAAGAGAGGAGAGTTTTTTTAATGAGATGATGCTGAAGCGACAAGCACATAAAACATCCACACTACCCATGCTGTACATAATTAAAGTGTATAATGGTGTGTATGTATGTATGTGTATATATATATATATATATATATATACAGTGTATGTGTGTGTATATGTGTGTAAACTGTGTATGTGTG
>QMIH01000053.1:570564-599264 GCA_003987875.1 Clarias batrachus
TTATGTATAATATATTTTTTCTGTATAATATTTATAGTTATGTATATTTTGTATACATGTATGTACATATGTATTATATATAATATGTATAATATTTTCAAGTTTTACCAAAAGGTTGAGATTATACAGCATGACCTAAAATGTATTGAACTTGTATATAGATATTGGTGATGAAGTGACCCAGCAACTGTGGTTGTATTTATGGAAAAATCATCTGTGCTGACCAAATTCTGTACTACGGAAAACAAATAGCTACTGTAATTGGCGTAGGCCTTGTGCTCTGCTGTATTGTGTTACAGTAATCCAGTTCTCAGTCTCCTGGTCAGCCATTTATACAATATAGGCTATAGGATATAAGAGAGGGGGGATTACAGGATATGCTGGCAGCTTAGACACAAGGCACTTATAATACTCGCTTTATTTCAGCTGTGTCTGTGTGTTTGTCCCTTTGGCTCGAAGCTCTTGTGTTCTGTTCTGCCTGCTATTCATACCTCCATGGCTGATTTTGTTTTCCAGCTGCCATCACTTTAAACTCCACAGCTGTTGGGCTCCAATGACAGAGGAACAGCAAGGAGTTTTGGCAAATGGCCTGTGTTTGCATGTACAGGTGGGTGGGGGCATATTACAGCTAGCCCTGATGACAAACTCTTGCTGTGTCCACTGTTTTATTTGACAAACTAGAAGGTTGCTATCTAATTGGCTGAACAAAGAGTTGACGGAGCCTGTACTGGACTGTTAAAACGTTTTTTTTTTTTTTTTATTGAATATGAAAACAGGTCAACTTTGAATAAATTTTTTTTAAAAAAAAACGAGGTGGGAATTTAAACATGAGTAAATTTCCATTGAGTATTCCAGATGGTTCCTCGGTATTTAAGTATAGACGCTTGATTGTAAAACAACTAAAATGAACACCATAACTGACAAATCAAGCTTTTAATATACAACAATGTTAAAGTCAAGTAAGTCTTATTTGGGAGGCTTATATTGGTGCTGTAGTATTAAATGATTTAAACTGTATATAACCACAGCTTCGCATCGCTATATCAGCTTTTTCACCTGGACGAGACTTTCTGCTGAAGACAGCAATCGGATACCACTAGTCTTTCCTCTGCTACGTTTTTCTGATATCCAGTCATGCTTGTGGAACTCGAGGTCTCTGAGCTAGCTTCAAGCCAAAGGTGCCTGGGGTGCAAATTGCTCAGGAGCAAGACTGATCGGATTTAACATGTATGTCATTGCTGAGCACTAAGAAGGAAGAAGAAATACAGCAGAGGAAGAGGGGATGGAATGACACAAACACTTTATGAGAGGGTGATGAAAAACAGGAGGAGGAGGAGGAGGGGGGGGGACTGGGCCGCAATCCCATCCAATCAGAGAGCTTTGAATAATTAAACTGATCAGCTTAATTAGCTCAATTAAGTTGATTTGACCACGGAACATGGCCATATGGCGAGAGGAAACAAAAGAGGGGGGAACTAATTAAAAGTAAAATAATGAGGATTTTAATTAAGCAGTTCCCCAGACGTCAGCAAGCAGGGATCTGGAGCCATAATTAAAAAGTGCTGCGGTGCTGGCAACATTTTCTCCCCCCCCTGTTTTAATAACTGTGAGGGGCTCCATCCATCTAATTAAATCTGTAAATGAATTAGCAACATCGAGGGTCTTCACTTGAGTTTTTTTTTTTTTTTTAACACCCCACCTTCCAGTCTCACTTCCTAAATAACTTTGTACATATACTGCATGCTCAGTTACTCTCTCACACCCACATGCGCACACACTTCTTCCAGCACAACATGACTGCCATTAATGAAACTAATCATTATTGATACAGTGTCACAGGGTTGAGGCGGGGTCTCAGAGACGGAGCAAGAGTCGAACAAATGTGTACACGTCTACCTCGACGTCATTCGACATGGTTTCATGTTGGCTCATTGTTTACCATCTATATCAGTGATGGTGTGTTATAGTGCTATGCAATTATCCAGATGAATCACTGGCACTGTTGTATTGTCAAATTAGAAAGCTGTTTATACTTCATACTCAACCACTAGCTTTAGAACGTCACTGTTTCATACGCGATATGCGAGTGTGCTTAGGTGTGTTGTAATGAATGCGCAGTCTTTAATGCCGTACTGTAATCCTGTTGTAGAAGATTCCGCACCGGAGAGCAATGTGACTCGCTTAGTTTCTCATGTGGTAGCATCTGGAGTCTTCTTTACAGACCTAATCCCCCCTGTTAATTGCATGGGTTAGCCTTCGATTACCTCCGAGCCGGTTGGTCCTAATGAACGGCAGGCGAGCATGCTGTGAATTAATTGCTTTGGTACGAGTGTGCCATTGCTTCACTCCTGTGTAAAGTCAAGAGGTGTTTTGTCCTAGTTTGCGGTATTGGAAGGACGCAAACATTTGTCCTCGGTTTCGGAGGCCCAGCTGAGCACATGAGTAACGGAGATTTCACAGCCAGCGGTCTTCATTTTGAAACTGCTCATAAAACCTCAAAGCATGCGAGTATTGGCCCGTGTTGAAGGCCAGAATCAGGGCAGTATGACCTAATTTAAATCCGAGTCCCTTTGGCATATCTGGGGTAATGCAACAGTCATAATAGGGGGTTGGGGTGGGGGGGGGGAGTTTTACAGGGACTGTATTGTCCTGGATCCTATCTTTGGAACTATCAGATAAAGTTGGAGATCTGCTCACTGAGCCTTTGATGTCAGTTAAATAGAGCTCCAGATTCTGACTCTTTCTTATCTTGGTTTTCTAACTCTCTTATCAGATTATGATCAGAGCCGATCCCAGACCAGCCAGCTTCCACTGTGAGCCTCGGGCTATTCTGTGCTCATGCGAACAAAGCAGTGGATCAGCTGGACTCAGGTCGGCATTGGTGGGGACGCCATGACCCTGAGAGTTAATTAAGATAGATAAGAGCATTAATGAACTTTAGTCTGATCAAAGGGCTGTGGAGGAGTCAAATCAGCCCTGGGAAAGGGGGTGGAGGAGTGGAGGAGTGCTTGTATTTACCCCTGTCAGGGGCAGTAATTGGGAGGGGAGGAGAACATGAGGCTGCCATTGTGTGCGCATGAATGCCATCACTTTTTAGAGAGCAGAGATGACACGAGGCGGATTTCATATGCATGAATTCTACAGAAGATTTATAGCACTATAGACTCCATGATGTACTGTATATGAATGTACAGAGTTTGTAATTGTGTTATTCTGAATTCCTTTAGGTGAAATGATGTGATAACTTGCAATTGTACGGGTGAGTACATGAATTCTCCAACTGGGTAGCTCCCTTACCAAAGCTCTATGGTAGTATGTTTTATGGACCTAGAAACATTAGTAACAGAAGAAGGAAGATGTACATGTATGCATACTCTTATGGGTAATTTTGATCTACAGTGTACACTAAACACTATATTTGTGTTATTTCAGTGAGTAAAACACAATATTTAATTTTACTAACCATGATAGACATATACAGTATATTGTATTTGCTTTATGGGTTGAATCTGATAAAGATGTTGCAAGCAGCTGGCATGGTGGCTTAGTCGGCGATTAGAGCTATTGTCTCACACCTTCAGGATTAGGGCTGTGCATCTCGCCTCTAGTCTGTTCGCGTGGAGTTTGCGTGTTCTCCTGCATGCATTGCAGGCTGATTGGTGCTTCCAAATTGCCTTCAGTGTGTAAGTGGTTGTACCGTGCCCTAGGTTGTCTGGGACGAGCTCCAGGCTCCAAACACATGGTATAGAAAAGAAATATAGCTGATTGATGGATGGATGCAGGGTGCAGGCATGATGTAAATGACTTTAGTCACATGACCATTTATTCTAAGCATTTATACAGAGAATTGTTAGATTCAATTCAAACCAATTTTGTCTTTATTTTGCTTTTAAATGACAAGGACATTTTCAGAAAGGTCAAATTATTGACCTGGATGACTGCAGGTAGGTTAGGAACCATTCAAGGAACCATTAAAAGCTTTAAGGATAACTATTAACCTTGTGGATGAACCCGCCAACATCAAAACCAGCAGCAGAGATCACAGCTAGGTTGAATCGGGAAAGTAAGAACATTGCCACATAAACCTGATGTGAAGAGAACTCAGGGGACTGGGACTAAATAGCTGTGTGGCCATAAGAAGACCACTTCAGGAAAAAAGCTACATAATGCTAGGGAGCATAAAGATTCGACATTGGAGAGATGGAAAAAGTGCATGAAGTGCCCACTGTATACAACTCTGCTTCAGTTAATCAGGTCTACTGTAGCAACGTTGTGTGACAGTTAAAAGAAGTCAGCCGATGACCTGAATGTACCGAATTATCACTATTTCAATGGATTTTCAAAACTAAAGAAAGTCAAACATAATATTAGAGTATGTTTTTTTTTTCGGCGCTTTTTTGGCCAATCAGTGTTCATACATATTTTAGAGCTTTAAAAATCCCCCAAATGAATTGTGTCTGCTGAGAATAAACGTGGTGGGATGTAATAGATTAGAATAAAAGTGTGGGATAACTTAAGGTCTTTAGTAAGGATTCAGAAATGCTTGTGTGTGTGTGTGTGTGTGTGTGTGTGTGTGGTTTTCTGAAAGGTGTGGTGGAGAGGGAGGCCACCTGCATTCACCACAGGGTGTGGGAATGTCCAGCATAGGCTGACCTCACTGTGTCCCTCGCTGTTGGAGGAAAAACTCGTTATCTGAGAAATCTCTGCTAATTACGCCTGCTGGTCTCACACACAGGCGCACACACTCAAACACACAAGCTACAAATGAGCTACATAAAGCTTGTCTAAAGTTCACCTGTGTGTGTGTGTGTGTGTGTGTGTTTCAAGTATCTTCCTTTACTATTTAACCTATTTATATTTTCATTTTAATTTAAGACTGTTTGACCAGCTTATGAGTCTATGACTTCTGCTATGTAGGTGCCCTAAGAAGTGATACCTCACTAGGGACGAGATCTCAGCAACTATGGCATTGGAACAACTTTATAAATTGTGCATAAAGAGTTCTCATTATATGAACATGTGAAGAAGATATAGAGGGAACAAATGCTATTACAGCCATCAGTGTCTTTCTCCCACTCGTTCTCTCTCTTTCTCTTTGTGACAGAGGCTGCACGCCAGGCCGTCTCTCAGTGGGATCAGGACGAACATGGGCCTTCATTAGCACTCCCTAATTAGGAACAGATGCAATTTACAGCACGGGGCCCACGCCACACAGCACCTCTCTCTCTTTCTCTCTCTGTCTCATCGCTCTCTCTTCACTGCCTACCAAAGCAGCTTTCTTTTTCCACATTCCCAGTCTTGTTCTCCTTCCACTCACCTCTTTCCTCTTTCAAAAACATATTGGTCATTTAATTTTTTTTGCATAATGCTGATGTCTGCCAATGGATTCATAGCATCAATTATAATCATGTTCCTCTTGCAGGCAGATACACGTGCCCAATTCGCGTGCTTTTATAGCCTTGTGTGTAATTAAAAACACTTTGTTCCAAGTCCATTACACCAATATGTGTCCCTAATTCTCATTCTTTCTGGCTTCACACAGACACACACTTACGTTCTCATTTTGCTTTCTTTTTGTCTTAACGCCAGCTTCAGCATAAGCCCTAATCAACAGGCTCTTTCTCACAGGACTTAGAACTGGCACTGCTAAAAGCGGTAAACATGTTTTTTTTTTTTTTTTTCTCGCATGTTTAGATTCATCCTGGAAGCCCAGCTTTTCTCTTTGGAAACGTGTGTGTGTGCGGTACTGAATGACTGCGCAGACATCCCGATGGGAATTTAAAGGAAATTCCTGGGATTCTCGGACTGTTTGAAAACAGCATGCATGCTGCTCAGGCCACACCTTAGGTTTATGCTTAAGCTGCTGATGAAGGAAGCATTAAAGTTTTCTGTCTCCAGTCCATAACATTACGCACACACATGCTAGATGAACGCTCGAGGGTAAATTCCCCTTAATGTTGAAAGTGCTCCAGTACCGAAGGTCATCCGAATGATTAGGGAAAGTTTTCATAGCGAAAATAATCATAGATGAAAATACACAGCAGACACACAGAAAAAAAAAAAAACCTGCCACCATCTCTCTTCCACACCTGATTGGTGTGAAAAATAACTGTCGAAACGTTTCTCGCGAAAAAAAAAAAATCCTCACTGCAACTGCACACTAATGACACTCATTAAAAGAACCAGCAAGGTCACTTTAGTTCCACCAGCCGTTCCTTTCTCATGCCGGCCGCCCTCCAAAACAACTCTGTCATGGAAAAAAGGAGTTATTTCGAGATTGCCCACTTGGTTTGCTCACACTCCTGCCAGCCACCCAACATGGCAGGCACCTTACGCGTCTGTGCGCGCTCTCCATCCCTCTGCTCCGTTCCCCTAAGCTCTTACAGCAGCCCAGACACAATATCCCTAATTATCCCTTTAAAGCCGACACACAGCATGAGAAGCCCAAGCCAGAGGCCTCTAATTAGGCACCTAAAAATAAAGAGGGGACTTTATAGGGTACGTGGGTAGTTTGGGGAATGTTTTAATGAGGGGGGCTAGAGCAGAGAGTAATGTTACAGTCATTTGTTAATTTCGACTGCTACGCCCGACAGTTCCCTGTCTTCCCTCCCTTTTCGGTGTAACTTCTCCCTCACCCCCGTGGTGACTGTTGACCTTCGAGAAGAGCCAAATGTTATGCTGTTCAAGTCCAAATGTTAAAACGTTCAGCTGAGCTTCATTTAACGCTTGTATAGACTGCCTCGCTTTAATTCCGTGCTGAATAGGGCCTCTGTAGGCTGCACAGATGAATATCGCACTTTTGTGAGAGGACCCTGAGCCGTGAAAGTATCAAACTAAAGTTTCTGGCATTATGCACATTTTCTTTTTTTCTTTTTTTTTTTAGTGGGTTTCTGCTTCCATACAGTATGCAGTTTGTGTGAGTGACAAAAAAAAATCTGTTCTTGAAAAAAAGGCTAGAATCTTTCGCTCTAATGTGTTTCCACACAACAAATGAAACGTTTGACTTGTTTAGACAGATGTGGGTGCTCCACCTTCAGGATACCGAGCAACTGAACCATAATCTCTGTCAATGTGAACAGCTCTCTTCCTGAGAGAACGCGTTTCCATGAGGGTCCACACCACAATAGAACGACATTGTGAAAGTGACTTGGCTCTTGGATCACCACAGTGATCTTTGTTTTATTTTCAGTCAACATTGTTTCATCTGATCACTGGTATCTAAATACAGGCCTATAAAGCAACCACAAACCCATTTGTAAAATGACTTCTGCTTCTGTAATTATGTAAAATATAGTTTTTTTTTCTAGAATGCTCTTATATAAATGCACATAACAGCTCAATAAATTCACATCAGTGAAATTACTTTATTGCCCTTATTATGATGCTATGTGATGTTCACAGCATATTGAATATAGCTAGAAAAGTCTCTTGAAATGCATATATGTGTATGCAGTATTCTGCATTTTCTTTTTTCTATTAATACTAACTTATTCAGTTTAATATACAGTACAGACCAAAAGTTTGGACACACCTTCTCATTCAAAGAGGTTGAATTTGTATTATGGCAAGAAAAAAGCCGCAAAGTGAAGAAAAAAAAAACGAGTGGCCATCATTACTTTAAGAAATGTCTAAAAAATTGGGAAAACTTTGAAAGTGTCCCCATGTGCAGTCACAAAAACCATCAAGCGCTACAAAGAAACTGTCTGACATGCGGACCGCCCCAGGAAAGGAAGACCGAGAGTCACCTCTGCTGCGGAGGATAAGTTCATCCGAGTCACCAGCCTCAGAAATCGGCGGTTAACAGCAGCTCAGATCAGAGAGCAGGTCAATGCCACACAGAGTTCTAGCAGCAGACACATCTCTAGAACAACTGTTAAGAGGAGACTGTGTGAATCAGACCTTCATGGTAGAATATCTGCTAGGAAACCACTGCTAAGGAAAGGCAACAAGCAGAAGAGACGCGTTCGGGCTAAAGAACACAATAAAGAACACAATAAAGAAAACTCTTTGAATGAGAAGGTGTGTCCAAACTTTTGGTCTCTACTGTGTATATATATATATATATATATATATATATATTCTGAAATCAACACAGGGTCAACATTGTCAAAATTACCAAACAGGACGCTTCTCCCAGAATTACTTTTACTTAAAGTTAGCCTACATTATCTATTGCACAACCATTTAACTGATGATTTAAGGTCATGCTGAAACAATATGCAATAGATCCTTCTTCATGATTCCATCCACTTTGCTCCATTGCCAGCAAAACCATCACCATGCCTCGCCTTCGCTCTGCCAAACTTACCTCTGGTCAAAACTTTCCTACAGGCTTTTAATTTGTCTCTGTGGTCAGCTGCAAATTTTACTTGGGCTTGAAGCTGTTGATTTTGGAGAAGGGCTTGTTGGATGCTTGGATGGCAGCCTTTCAATGCATGGTGATATAAAACGGTCTGGACTGTAAACAGTGACACTGGTGTTTCAGCAGCTTCCTATTCATGGCAGCCCTGTACCTTTATGATTCTTGGGTTGTTCCGGACCAAATTAACCAGTTTCCTCACTGTTAATCATGCAATGACAGTTGCTTGACACATTACAGTTACATGCCAATAACTTGTGCTTTACATACAATTCTTTGGACTGGTCTTGGAGTCTGCGGCTGTTTAGAAATGACTTCAAGAAATGGCTCCTTTTTCATTCCTGATGTAAATCTTCCATCCTCTTTTCAGTTCTGCTCGTTCTAGAGTTCCTTTAGCTTTCCCATTGTAATGTGTGATGGTAAATCCAATGGGTACTGTCAAACAAACCCTTTTTATGTTGGCAGAGAAACTGCCAGCTGTAGTCAATCATGATCATTAACAGGAAGGTGAGAGGCCTTGGGTATAATTCTGACCCTGTGCTGATTTGAGAAAAAACACAATGAATTAAACCTTGTGCTCCGAATTCCTGGGGTTTCTTCTATTACAATCATACTTCCACAGAAAAGTCCAGCTGAAAGTCCATTTTTGCCATGATATTCATCTCCATGGTGAGTGTTAAAATTCTGACTGCAACTGTATTTTCAAAATCCACCACTATACCAGCTGGTAATTTTGGCATACAGTAATTGCGTTCGTGACCTTAACCTTTTGTAAATCATCATGACCCAGCTTAAGTAAATGTTCATCTTTTAGAGGACATTTTCAAATTCTTTAGCAAGAAAGGAACACCCAATCATTCAAACAGTCGAAAGCGAAACACCATTAAACTGTGATGTATCAAGGTGATAGAGGCATAAAAGCAAAGAATTAAGACATGAGCAATGCAAATAAAATAAAAAACACAAAAGGTTGTTAAATCTGCATCTGATGTTGAAATCATTTATTTATTTTAAAAAAATATTCTGTATAAAATATTAAATATTCTGTTCATAAATAAATATGGCCTTAAGGCATAAAAGAATTGCCACAAAGGGCAGATTAACAAAACCAAACTCGATGAAAATCTTCTGGCTATGTATAAATGGATTTCACTCAACATATTTTTAAAAGCTTAAAAACTTTTAGTAGAGGCACCACATCTCATGGCTATAGAACACGGAATATAGGGTTATATGATAAGAAAGCATTTAAAGCAGCAATTTTATCAAACTGGGGACTATGTGATGCTATCTACAGTACGAAAAACCACCAAGTCCGATTAGTTTTACATGGAGAGCTGGGATAATGTAATTATAAGTAGTGTATCTCTGGGATTTTCGTCTCATCTGAATCTGGCATGGCAGTAATATTTGTGCATTCCTGTGTCTGGAATGATTATTCTGTCCTTCACATACTATAAAAAGACTTAAAATATAAATTCCATCTGAAAGATGTTGTTATATTCTGTGGGAGAAGAGCTTTTACAAATTTCCTTCACTGTGGAGACGCTCCAAGGAGCTTTTAGTTCTTCATCTGCTGAAACCAAACCAAAAACAAACATTGACTGGGTTTAAAGCAATAAAATATAGATTACATTACAAAAGACAAAAAGGTCTGCTTCTAAGGGTGAGTTATTATGTATTAGGTAAGTCATTAAGCCTAAAAACATACAGTACATGCATCCATGTGTGTTACAACAAGAGCCTATGACAAAGATCAAAGGTTTTTATATGCAACATATACACTGATAAGCCATAACATTAACACCACGTACAGTAGCATTAACGCATAATAAATCTTGATTATCACTTATATACCAGAAAACATGTGACAGGTTCATCGGCAACATTGTAACATTTTATCAGCCTCTTACATCACTGTGAAGGAATTTTGGCCCATACTTCTTTAAAACGTTGCGACAGTTCATTGAGGTTTTTGGGCATTCACTTATGCACAGCTCTGCAACCACAGCCTTTCAATTGAGGTCTGGACTTTGACTGGGTCATTCCAAAACTTTTGTGCTTCTTTTACTGGTGTGCTTTAGATCATTGTCCTGTTGCATGACCCAATTCCAACCAAGCGTTAGCTGTCAAACAGATGGCCTCACATTTGCTTCTGGAATACTCTGGTATACAGAGGAGTTCATGGTCAACTTAATGACTACAAGGTGCCCAAATCATCACCCCTCCACCGCCGTGCTTGATAGAGGATCTGAGTTTCTGCTGAAATGCTCTTTTGTTTTCTCCAAACATGGCACTGGACATTAAAGCCAAACAACTTCACTTTGATCTTATTTGTCCACAGGACATTGTTCCAGAAGCCTTGTACTTCGTTCAGATGTAGTTTTATGAATCGCGACCATGTTTCAGTATTCTTTTTAGATAGAAGAGGCGTTCCCCTCACAGCCCTTCCAAAAAAATAAAACGTATTTGTTCGGTTTTCTAATTGTCCTGTCATAGACTTTAACATTTAACACGCTCAGTAAGGCCTGGAGGGTCTGAGATGTAATTCTTGCCTTTTTGTTTGTATTTCTCTGAGCACTGCATGGCCTGTTCTTGGGGTGAATGTGCTCGGACGTTCACTGGGGAGACTGGCCACTGAAAATGCTTTCCACTTGTACAGTAAATAATCCTTTTTACTGTAGAATACCGAACTCCAAATTGTTTGTTAAATGGTTTTATAACCCTTTCCACATATATGTGCAACAACAATTGATTCTCTATGACCGTTTCTCATGTCTTTCCATCTCGGCATTGTGTTAACATATCCGAACGCTTCAGACCAAAACTTTGGCGTTTACAAAGGTCTGCACACCTGCTGATGATCAATTAATCAAGGGCTGATGATTAGCAGCACCTGGCTGCTACTTACACTCTTAAATCCTGTGAAAGCAGTAAGGGGTAATTAGTATTGCCCACATGTTTTTTTTATTTTATTTTTTTTTTCATTTTTGTTAAATAAATGAAAAAAGGTATATATGTTGTTATTGATCTGTGGGTGACAATTTTATTAGGAACACCTGTACATCTATTAATGCAATTGTTTGCTTAGCTAATCATGTTTGATTAATGCAATGAATAAAAGGGCCCTGATTTACACCTGTTCCATTTCAGTAAAACTGCGCCTACTGTAGCTTCAGATTCCTGCTCTTAGCTTGAAGGAATGTCCCGGGGCCAAGTGTACTCGGAATCGGATCCGGGAACGCAGTGTGAAAACGCCCTAAAACAATGTGGTCTTAGGTGACCTGCCTTAAGGTTTGATGTGCTTTGCATTGCATTATGAGATGCTTTTCTGGCTGTATTTTGTCCTGTAACCATTTCGCCTCCCTTTTTGCTCAAATCTGTCCGGCAGTTTTCCTCTGACGTTTCCCATGAACGGTGCATTTCCCCAAGCAGAACTGCCACTGTAATGCTCAAAGAGGACATTTATCTTTAAAATTATTATTATGATAACGGCAAATGGACAAATCATAATCCAGGGCCATAGCATGAATCATTACATCAGACATACAGACAACATCAAATAAGAATAATCAATAAACAACTGAGAAAACAAGAGATGGTTTAAACGAAAAAGACATGTAAATGAATGCTTAGACTTATCAGCAATTTATGTATGATAAGACATGTTGAAACCAGAATGCAAATAAATAGGTTTCTATTCTTAAATACTCTCAAAACAGATGAATTTATATACATATATTTATGTACAAGTGCCTAATTTACTTCCCACTCTAAGCACAGTTGATAACAGAACCATCTGCCAGTCTAAATGTTCGCCTGCCTTTACTATGTAAATCGCACAATGTCCAATCAGATCTACTGTACAGTAGGTAACAGGCTTTCACGCAACTCTATACACAATGGCATTTAACTTAACTTAAAATTTTTTCTGTTTATTTTGCATTCTTTATGAATGTCAAGAGTAATAACTAAACTGTAATGAAAGATAATATACTCCAAATCTTATTCCAAAACTTTTGACTGGCAGTGCAATTTTTTTAAGAGCAAGTTTTTTTTTCTTTTGTTAGCTTTTTTCCGACAGTTTCTACATTTTGCAACTTTTTCAATATACTGAAACATCGCAAAGTTTGTAGATAATTAAAATTTCAGCTTGACTAAAATTGCTGAATGGCTTGGAAAGAAAAATAATTGGACTTTGTCAGCAAAACCGAAATCAGAATTAATGATATTCTTTCTGTCAATAAATCTGCAAATCTGGAACATCTTTCCATTGACAGCCAATTTTATTTTAGTCCACATCTCCATGTAGAACATTTGCCCTTTAACCAGCTTGTAAGTGATGTGGCAGTTATTAAACTCATTATATTCAAGACCCATTTCATGCTACATGTTAATAAATTGACTTAAGGGACCCAATAAGTTAAACCAAATCCAAACATCCAGGAAAACCATCCACTAGTAAGGTGCTAATATCTACATGATGAACATCAGGTTGTGAGGGTGTAAAATAATCTAATCTTGTGTTAGCTGATGTGCTAGTTGTCAGAGATTAATTGCACTAGCTTTGCTAAGGCCTCTGGGGAGAATCCAGCTGGCTGACCAGATTGAAGTATACACTACAAGCATGCTAAAGTCAGACCCAACTCTAGATTCCCTCTACTTTTGTGATGAACCGTGGGAGCTACTGTTGCAAAGTGCTAGGATGTGCTAGGCTTATTTCCATTAAGACGTGTAATAGTATTTGGGGTCAAAGGTCTGTAAAAAAAATCCCTGTAATATGTTGCTACGTTCAGTCCCCTAGCAGATGACACTTTGTTCAGTTAAAATGATAACATATGGTTACACAATAGGTGGTAGGCTTACATCAGATCATGCAGTACTGTTACCGGTCCCCAGTGAACTCTTTGAGTGCTTTGCAGTTCCTTGTTTCACTAGAAACCATTATTATATGCATAAAAAAAGAACTGAAACAGCTTTTTATGTCCATTTAATTCAGCATTAAACGGATTTTCACTACAACTTAAAATAAGCAGTTCAATGAACTTTAATTAAACTGCATATTTTAGGTGCAAGTAGTCACAAGAAATGTTTAATTTAGGTAGACATGAAGTTTTTTTACAATGCACTTTAAATCAGGAATAACTCACGCAGAGTCTTCTCATTGTGCTACATAATAATAATAATAATAATAATAATAATAATAATAATAATAAAAATAATAATAAAAGCAATAATAATAATAATAATAATATTTTTTCCTCCCCCAAAACAGGGCTATAGAGCATAAAATAATTTAAGACAAGCCCAACATTCTGGTATACAGTCTTTCATTTATTTCCAAATAATTTTCTCCAATTTTCTCCCTAACCTTGCATCCTTCATGAAACCGGACATTAACAATTGACAAGCATGCATTAAAATAATGTTACATGTATTTTTTTCCCCCAACTTAAAGTCTCGTCTTATCTTTTTAAAAAAGCTTTAACTAGAGGTGAGAGGAACTTAATGCTTTTTATGGCTCAATTTATGAAGGAACACAAGATGAAGAAGCAATTATGAGTTTATGAGAAGAGTATAAACTATTTCACTGGAGTATATCTGGTACTACTGCCTGGGAACACAATCAACCAGAGACTCTGAATCCGTTAATGGCAGATGTTTTGTGATGTCTCTGTCTGACGAATGTTAATTAGGCCACGCCTAGGATGTAACAAGACCCCTAATTACCCACTAATTATACGTAAGATTGGGTGTTATGTGATTTTTTTCCCCCTTAATGCATTACAGTATCACCCGAAACAAAGTGTCATCTGCTTATCTGCCTGATTTTGTTGAGTTTTTAGCGTGTACAATCTGTTTAGGTGAACATAAATGCATATAATGTGTTTAATATCCCTCTATTGTCTATACTGCTTATCCTAGGTAGCATCACAGGTGTCTGGAGCTTTGGGAACTTAGGGAACAAGGTGGGTATAGCTTTGATTGGGTGCCAACCCATCGCAGAGCACAACTACACACACACACACACACACACACACACACACACACAATCATACATTATAGGCAATTTGAAAACTACAGGAGGTACAAAGCCACGGTGCTAACCACTAAGCCCTTAATGTTGACGTGTATAGAATAACATAACTATACTGCCTGTAACAGGAATCCCAGGAGGACTCTTTGATTGTTAAAACATTATGGCGACATCAATTTGACAATGTTATGGATGTTTGGACTCCATTAGTTTTAGGTTGCTGTTGAAAGATTTCGACAATCTTTGATAAAATGACATTGGTGGCACTGAGGTAGGTTCAGACGGCCCGGGTCCGATTCCCAAACCCCAGCCCCCGGATGCAGTGCCAGTTCCAAGCTCGGATAAAATGGAGTGTTGCGTCTGGAAGGGTATCCAGTGTGAAACACTGATTAATGGAAATCTACATGGAACACTGCAGCATGGATACAAATATAGAGTGTGACATGAGCTAAATTATCCACGGATTTTACACCTCAGTGTTGTTTAATAATCTTTTGTTTCATTTACAAATGAATATTTCTCGTTTGCCTTGTGCTGTTGCTATCACTAGCAATGGACTTGCTACCTTTATGATCCATAATGCGCTTCATATTAATATCTTTGAATGAAAAGTATACAAAGAGACATTGCTTGTCTATGCATTTTGATGATGTGCGAATGGACTTAGTGCCATAAATGCTTATAAGGAAATGTTGATATTCTTGATTTGAGGGTGTATTTGCAAGATTATATTGCAGTTATGCATTCAGTATTATCCAAAAGTAATTTCATCAAAGTCATTCTAACTTTGAAAAGCTAAATTGTCCTGATGTTGTGTTTTGTGTTATCAAAGTGACAACCTAATTACAACCCTACAATAATGTCAGACAACATTTGGTTTCCTGCTGGGAAGTAAATTAACATACACACGTAATATTAAAAATAAATTTGCCAGCAAAATTGGATGTACCTTGCTCTTAATTTTCCAAAATAACATCATATGAACAGTGTGAACAGTTTTGAGAAAAACAGTTTTCTTTTCCTGTTTTTTTTTTTTTAATGAAGCAAGAAGTATTGCACACTGATAAAGAATGTTTTGTGCATGTTTTCTTGAGTCACAAGAGTGTTAAAAAGCAAATGCCAAAATATTCCAAATCAAAATTATTTATTCAACTAAAAATAACTTTGTTTATATGAGTGTGAATTTTGTGCGATTTGTTTTTTTTATCGCTGTAACTCCATTTCCCATAGTTTTGGCACAAGGAATAAATCAGCCTGCAGTTGTACTTGTGAATTTAGTTATGCAATTTATTATTGATAATATGTTTGTTGTGTTTTAACAAAAAAAAAAAGCAAACTTATGCTTTGATTGTGCTTTTGTAGTGAACAGGCAGCAAGCCGTGGCAGCAAATTAGATAAAGTGTTGAGTTTTTTTGCACACAAAAAGCTTTTTAATTACAAAGGATGTTGAAGATCTTTCAACATTATAAACAGTACAAAATCTTCTCCTCTACAAGTTTTAATTTAATGGTCTTGTCATTTCTCTGATCACATGACAGAAAGAAGAGATCTTTGTTAATATTGGCTTGCTTGAATGTGTCACATCTTGGTCAAAAATAAGTGTGCTCCAGTTAGTTTAAAATGTGGAAGTTAAGAGTTTCAAAAAGCAACTCAAATTAAACACTTTGGAATAGACCACATTGTGTGGCAGAGAATAATAAGTTGCCAAGTTTAGTAAAAGTCCAAAAACTAAAATCCCAAAACTGCTGTCTAACTGTTCACATTTTCAGGTCAAAGCAGTTGTTGTTTTGCAGCTGTTTTGTCCTCTTCGTCTTCTTTTTTACACTGTCCAGAAGATCAAGATGGTTGGTGACTTTATTTTCCCATCTATTTCTATCCATGTGAATAGTGTTTATATTTTTTAGAAACTGAGATAAGGTAAGAAACTGTGTCTTGCAAAATGAGTTCATAATTTTAGCTAAAAAGACCAGGGTGAACAAGACCTTCACTCATAATTAGGAAAACTGCTTTATTAATCACATGATTTTAGGATGCTAGGACACAAATGCAAATAAATGATGGCCTTTAGTTGTCTTTGGTGAACGGTGTGTTTAAACTGTTGTTAGATAGGTGTATGGTTTTAATTATTTATTCAACTATTATATTATATTAGGCGGCACGGTGGTGTAGTGGTTAGCACTGTTGCCTTGCACCTCCAGGGTCCGGGTTCGATCCCTGGCCAGGCTCGATTCCCGTCTCTGTGTGCATGGAGTTTAAATGTTTTCCCCGTGCTTGGTGGGTTTCCTTCGGGTACTCCGGTTTCCTCCCACATTCCAAGGACATGTAGGTTAGGTTAATTGGAGTTCCCAAATTGCCCATAGTGTTGTTTTGAGTGTGTGTATGTCTGTGTGCCCTGCGATGGAATGGCACCCTGTCCAGGGTGTATCCTGCCTCATGCCCTAAGTCTCTTGGGATAGGCTCCAGGCTCCCTGTCACCCTGAATACAGGATTAAGCGATGATGAGTGAGTGAGTATATTATATTATATTATATTATATTATATTATATTATATTATATTATATTATATTATATTATATTATAAATTTGCATTATGTATATATTTATATTCTTATACAATTTATACATAGATGTCATTTTGTTTGTGTGAGTGACATTAAAGTGAATGTTGCTTCAGTGCACTAGCCTGCATCTTAGAAAGTGCTTGACATTGCATGAAAGTTAACCCTAAGAGGAGAAAACACGAAGCTGGTTTCAGATCTGCACATACTGTAAGAGTGAATGATATCTGGAAGCATATTTCTGTATGGCCACACACATTCCTCCCCAGGATACACTCACCATGCCAGAATTTCCTCTGCCAGGACAGAGCTCAGCTTTTCGCTTCCTTTCGTCTCTCTATCTGCTTTCCACGTTATCTCGCTCTTTATTGCTCTTTGTGGATCTCATGAACTAAACGAGGAAGAGATTATGGATCAGTTACAATTGCCCCACTCCTACTATATCTAGTCTACTATCAACTCAGCTATGGCGGAAGTCTATAATGGACATGGACATCTTCCGTCCACATGAAAAGCCTAAATTCTAATAATATAATAAAGCGATATAAATTCAAGTCAATTTTATTTATATAGCGCTTTTAACAATTGACATTGTCGCAAAGCAGCTTTACACAATAAAAAGAAGTAAGTTTTTATGCAATGTGTGTGAATCAAAATGATAAGATTGTCCCTGATATAAATGATGAGTGAGTTTTGGTGTACAGTTGACCATCAATCTTTCAGTTCTGTATTGGCAGGAGAAAAGCTCAAACAAGGGTCAAATTTTTAAAAAGTTGGTTAAACTCTCTTTTAACACACCTGGGAACAACAAAATCAAAGTTTTGCTCAGAAGGCTTGAGATGTTACGTTATCCAAGGTCAAGGCACGTGTGTGGTTGAGTGAGGTTGTAATGGTGTTAAACCCATATAGCAAAATGTAGTCTTGCAGCTGCTGGGAGGTTTCAGTGAAAAAGTTTTAAAGTGTATAGAGGTGAGGCTTCACGTACAGCACTGGGCCTAATTGGCAATAAATGAGTCCATGTGGTTTCATTTAACGTTCGCAAAGGCAGCAGGAGATTTCTGCAGAGGGGCCCGAACACATGTGCCTGAACAACATGCTGTGTGAAGTATGTGTGAGGGGGTGTATTCCTAAGTCAGAGTCACAGACATCTAAACCATATAAAGCAGAGGTCCAAGGAGGAAGAGTTCACTTGCTGATTCTCCAGGTCTGTAGCTTATTGTATGCCAGAATGGTTTTCGTTGCCGTAGACACCTTTGGCTCAGTGGGACCCGAAACTCTGGCAGTCAACTGAACTGAACACAGGACTGAACTGTGTGTATTCATAAGTTAACCTTTCAAAAACACACTGCATGTAAAAGCATCCATGCCAGAATCTCTCCATGAACTTTCTGTCAAACCTTAAGCTCACCTTAAACTTAACAAATACACAAAGAAATGAAGAAATATTTAATAGATTTCATTGTTTTAAAGTTAAAATCAATCAATTGTGTGCTAAGACATGACACAGTAATACTAAAATGAGTACTATAAGAGCCAATCCTCTGCAACTCCAACCGTCTGTTGCTTTTTTTTTTTTTTAACTTGCAATTAAGCAATATCATACAAGAGGGAGTGCTTTGTGTTGAATGTCAAGGGGACTGAATGCATCACAGTTTTGGCAGGCAGCTGCTCTCTCCGCTTTCCAGTACTGCAGACTGTGGACTCTTTCACCCATGCTAGCAAACGACAGTTTGTGTAATTAACACTCGTTAGAACATCTGGAATGCAGATTGATACATATTGTTAAATAGCAAATGCTGCTCCCATCTATTATCGACACTCGTTACATGCATCTCGGCCAATCAGATTACTCAGTGTACTGCATGTACTGTTCACTCTATCATAGACATTGCTTTTACTCAAAGTCTATTTTCATAGCTGTTACTGTAGCTGTTAGTAATATAAAATATTATTTTTGCAACAGATAATGAGTAATAGCAAGATATACTGTTTGATGAGATAAAACTGATACATCATGGCCGGCACTGACGTTTTACAGCAATTTGTCCTACATTGGCTTTTCTATGGGAGCAGACCAGGCAGGCTGGCCTGTGGAAACCAAAGGCCTTGATAGAAAGGCATCAGAATACCCAGAGCATCAGAATATACAGAACATCAAAGCTGACCATGTATGAGACCTAGCAGGCACAGAGTTGTTGATCCGGCCTTAAAACTCCCCAGATCTCAATCTGACTGAGCATCCATGAAATGCACCGGACACACAAGTCAAATCCACTGAGACCCCATCCTGCAACCGACAGCACCCAAATGATCAACCGCTAATGTACCGGTGCCAGACACCACAGGACAACTCCAGAGCTCTTGTGGAGTCATGCCCCAAGTGGCCGGAGCTGCTCGCGCAATATAAGGGCATTGGCTTAATGTTTACAATTTTCATTTTGTGGTTGACCAATGTATGCTATTCATGCCATCTAAAACAGCAGAGCAATTAGCTTTATAGCAAAACTGGCATGCTCAGAACGACCTCAAGTTTACAAGACGCACAAAGGTGAAAGAGGTTTACTAGAATGACATTTAATTGTACAGCAGAAGGTCTAACACTTACAGGTAAAAGAACATGTGGAATAACGTTCTAATCAGCGAATAGAAGAGTCACGATGAACATAATTAAGCAATTACATGCATGATACCAGATGTTTTAACACGAGCCCATAATGAGTGGGAGAGACAAGTCCATGTGTGTTTACAAAGAAATAACAATCAAATAAAGTATGTGATTGTAAATAAAGGTTCACTTTGCCGGCGTGTTAATTATTCCCACGTATGGAGACTGTATGTTTCGTTATAAGCGGCCTACAATTACAGCAGTGGTTCATGGGTACAAATCAACAGAATCCAGGTGAGATCATGCACTGACAAAAGGGTGAGACTTGAACATCAACTTGATTTTGGAAAGTGCAGTTGAATGGATGAGTGAATAAAGGGATGGGATATAGGTGACTTGGCTGGTGGGTGGTAGTAAAAGATTCAGTGCAAGTAAAGAAAGAGAAAGGTTGTTTAAGCAAAGAGAGGTTAGCCAGGTGGAATGAACTGAGGCGAACAGAGAAAGCCTGGAGATACTGTACAGTGCATGACATGAGGAGGAGTTTTGTGCACAGCCTGTGCGCGTTTGTGTGTGTGTATGTGTGGGAGGGTTGGTGGAGTTGTGCGAGTGCAAGGCATGTGTGCTCTGAGACTGCTGGTTATTTTCTTTACCCGGGCAGCTCAATCAGGCCCTGTGTGTTTGCGCAGCTTGTTAATCAGCGCGAGTGTGATTACCCCTGAGCCAGGCTGATCAAACACTACAGCTCTCTTCTCCTCCTCTCCCCCACTTCGTCCTCTCATTCACCCTCCACCATCTCTCTATCAATGCATTCATCACACCAAACGCCCACTGGCACACTCCGGCACTTTTTGCTTCTTAAAAAAAATGCTCCACCTACAGGACGTTGGAGGGAAAAGGTCCCTAATTTTTCAAATTGGCTTGCTTAGCCTGAATCTTTCTGACTTAATGCACAGCTCAAAAAATAACAAAAAAAGATCAGAGTATAGCGGGTCTCAATATTAGGCCAATACAGATGAACAACATTTTTTCACTGTGCTATTATTTAGTTAATAGAAATTAAGCCAAAAATGGAAGCTTTAAAGTACCTCATGATTCAATAGCTTGATCATTAACTTCAAATAATCGTTTCCTGTATGACTTTACCAGTTTCTTTAACGTGACTTTGTCAATTGATCAGTTTCTTCCTCTAGGACAATATTCTTGTGAAGAAATTTTGGTCAATTGATTTTTAACAACATTGGTTCAGTTTATTGAGGTTTTAAGGCATTCACACATGCACAGCTCTCTTAGTACAGCATTTCTGAGGTTGAGGTCTGTACTTTGACTCGGTCATTCCAAAACCTTCATTCTCCTATTTTTCAGCCATTCAGGTATAGATCTACTTGTGTGTTTCAGATTATGAAGTCGGGACCCAACTTCAATCAAGCTTTAGCAATCATACAGATGGCCTCATATTGGCCTCTATAATATTCGGTCGTTCTCAGTGACTGAATGGTGCCCAGGTCCTGTGGCTGCAGAATAATCCCAAATCATCACTCCTCCACCATTGTGCTAGACAGTGGATATAAGATGTTTCTGGTGAAACATGGCACTGGGCATTAAGGCCAAACAACTCCACTCTGGTTTCATCTGTCCATCTGTTCCAGACGTCTTGTGGTTTGTACAGATGCAGTTTTGTGAAACTTTGTCATGCTTCCATGTTCTTTTAGACAGAAGAGGCTTTCTGCTGGCAAACCTTCCAAACAAACTGTACTTGTTCAGTCTTTTTCTGAATTGTGATGTCATGGACTTTAACATTTAACATGCTCATTGAGGCCTGAAGGGTCTGAGCTGGGACTAAATGAGCTTGTGTGTTTGGCATTTCTCTGAGTATTGTATGATCTGATCTTAGGATGGAAGTGCTGGGTATTCCACCCTTCAGATGATGTCTTGAATGATTTCCACTTGTGAATAACCTTGAACGACTAAATTCTAAATTGTTTGAAAATGGTTTTCAATGGTTTTCCTTCTTGGCATTGCATTAACACACACCTGAATGCTCCAGAATAATATATATATATATTAATAATAATAATAATAATAATTATTATTATAATAATAATAATAATAATAATAATTATTATTATTGTTGTTGTTGTTGTTGTTATCGTTGTTGTTGTTGTTGTTGTTGGTTTAGCTGCAGTTACAGTAAATGGAATAAATAAAAATCAGCACGCCCATATTCTGTGTTATGTATGTTCATTATTTATTTTGTTTTGTTTTTCTGTCATATTGAGATTCGGACACAGATTAGCTTAGCCCTTTAGACAACACACACACACACACAAACACACATACACACACACACACACACACACACACACACACACACACCCACCCCTATACACCTACACACACACACACACAGTGGAACTGTTGTGTCAGAAATTTTGAATTAAGTTTATTATGGCATAATTTACAGTAAGTGAGAGAGCCCTAACAATTAAACCACTAATAAAAAAAAAGTAAATAACATTGATTATTTTAATACAGTAGCACCTTTCACGGGTTCAGATGTATTTGGCTGCGCGTGAACAGTCAGTTCTTACGGTTGATGTGTTGGAAGCAGAAAAAATGGGCAGGTTTAAGGATCTGAGTGTCTTTGACCAGGGACAGATTGTGATGGCTGGGTCCAAAAAGACAGGTCTTGTGTGAAGTTCTCCCAGTATACAAGTGGTAGTCCTTATCAAAAGTGGACCAAAGAGGGACAACTGGTGAACTGGCAACTGGGTCCTGGACATCAAGTATCCCTTATGTGTGGGAACAAAAGCTACATCGTCTGGTATGATCACTCCGAAAACTTGCTGAGAAAACTGATGCTGGCTGTGATAGAAAGGTGTCAGTAGAAATGTTTTCTTTTATATCATGCTTTGAGGAACATGACAAAAGGTGGCTAGACCTCAAGCATCTGTAGGATTTCCTGGACAAACAATTCTTATTCATGGAGGTCCACCTTGAAACGTACAGAACTTGCTGTTGATGTCTTGGTGCCAGATACCACAACACTTGTCTTGTTTAGTCTCAATGGGTCAGATCTGTATTGGTGACACAAAGGAGGCGTATACAAAATTAACCAGATGGTTTTATTGTTACTGTATGTACTGTAATGACAGCTTGGTGAATACTGTATATCACTTGTCAACATGGAGCACAAGATGTTTTTTAGAAGTTATATAAAGTAGCAGATTTTCTTTTTTAATAATACACAAACCTTCTTCAGGGGCTCTATTACACTATTTTGTCAGTTTCCAGAATCTTTGACCTTTTCTGTACATTGAAACGTTCTGTACGTTGTGGGTAAAAATGTAACTAGAACAATGAGAAAGAAATAATTGAATTGTATGAGATAATGGATGAGAAGATATATGAAAACTACCAGGCCTGATTTTCCAATCTCCTGGTTAACCTAGACAAGTGTCTATTTGTTATTAGCCCTGGCTCCAGACACAGACAAGAACACTACACGAGGGCAAGCAATCTTGAGAAATGCCTTTGCGAATTGGTGAAGAGCCTCTGGAGAGAGAGGGAGAGAGAGAGAGAGAGAGAGAGGATTGCTTGATTTGCATGAATTGTGACTTGATGGTAATGAGCTGTAAGAGGTAATTATCTGGTGACTCAGGTTAAGAGAAGATCTCTGCTCATTACAGAAGAGAAAAAGAGCCTGGGTCAGGAAGCTAAAGGCCCAGCGGGGTGCACGATGAGAAGGCACTGGATGTGTGGAGTTGTGGTTCTGAACAGTTAAAAAACAGGAAGAAGTGATAACACTGACTAACAGCTGCTTAACACACACTGTGTTCACTCTCTTCATTTCAATCTAACTATATAAAACTTTTTTTTTCTTTGCAAATAATCCAAATGGAAGTTTCTTTCAAATAAAACTGGTTGTGTAGATGACAATTAAACATGTTTATCCCCTTTCAAAAAAAAAAAACAGTCCTTGCACACATCCTCTTGCCTTGCCAGTTATTGAAATGGGCCTCTAAAGAAGGAAAGGAAAGCGTGGAAAAATGAGCAGACAGTGTGTTTTCCTTCAAGCCTGTGGGGAAGCCGGACGTTGTGTGTGGGTGCGTTCAGATAGTGGTGCTTATCGTGCCCCTGTCTCTCCGTCTTCCTCCTTCCACTTCTCTTCCGACCTCTGGCATGGGAGGAAGGTTATGATGTCAGCCCACTGCCGGAGAAAGAATTAAATGGGAGGCAAAGATAAAAAAAAAGGGTGACTAAGATTCAGGGAGAGAAAAAGTAAAAAAAAAAAACAAACATACAATGTAAATACTGTATACTGTAAATACACAAAGCTGCATCAAATGTTCAGCTTTTGACTTGCTCAAATCTGTTTTCATTGATAAAAAATCACAATTTTGGATCAAACTGCTTTTGTTTTTGTCTCTCATTTTAGACAAGGAACAGTGAGAGCAGGAGAGTGACACTATGCCAAAAGGCAGCATGGTCATGTGTGAGGGACTCTGATCCCTTGCTCTGGCAGGAAATGAGCACTGTAACGGAATGCTTCATGGTGTTGATGCCGGAGGGTACAACCCAAAACCTCAAATTGAACAACTCACTCTTTCTCTTCTACCCACTCATCTTCCATATCTAGATTTGCCCTAACATCATTAGCCCTACCTTGGAATCCCTCTCCACCCCCACCTTACCCCCAACCAAACAGGAAATGAAAACCATTTTAAAATCATTTGGAAACCACAGGGGCTTCAAATGGGGAAATAATCAGCCTGGGACACTAAGAGTGAATGAATGAAAGAGAGAGAGAGAGAGGATGGCCTGGCAATTGGACATTGGGAAAAAGATGTTCTTTAGTTTGAGAGCTTCCTTTTCACCACCACATTCTGGGCTCTTTCTTGTTTTCTCCATCACTCCATCCATCACATGAGAAGTCACACCGCAGGAGGCCACCAGCAGACCTCTGATGCTCTATCTCCCTATGCCACACCATTCTGACCCTGTCCTGACCTTACACAAAAGGGTGCCACCTAGGAGGCACTCTCCCCCTTCCACTGCTCTGATAACATCTACGCTGACATTTCCTTGGCACACAATCTGAAAGGGTGCAGGGGCTGGCCATTGCACTGTAGTGCTTCAAAAGCCAATCTTTCATTCTCTCTCTCTCTCTCTCTCTCTCTGGATAGTCTATGGTTAGTACAGACAAAAGCTTAGACCAGCCAAACTTAGATTAGACTTTTCAGGGTTGTGCATGACACAAGGTATAACATCAAAAGGCCATTCAGGGTTCGACTCTGAGGATTTTTAAGAATAAAGTAAATTTTATATTATATTTTATATTCTGAATAGGGCAGATCAAAGGATTAAGTGAGTAGGCATTTGTGTGACACTGAAAACATTTCTGTCTGAAAAAAAAGAAAAAAAAAAGGTAATAGAAATTAGAATTTTAATCAAAGTTTTTACACTTGGTAATATCAGATACTGTACACTAGCAACTACTACTAAGCAACTTAAAGAACCAGATGCAATTCTTCTATTTCTTGAGGCTTTGCAATTCAGTTCAATAATACAGTAGTTGATAATTCAGATGTCAATAATTCAGAATAAAATAAACATCTATAACTGAAAAGTTTCCTATACCCATTATATATTACTGGTGACTTATGACATAAAAGATAGAAGATAGAAATAGTGTGTATCTTAACCTACAGTGTTAGTGATACAATAATAATAAAAAAAAAATTATATATATATTATTTTGACATGGAGTCTTAAAGGTAAAAATTGGAAAATCATATATCCTATAGCTAAAAAAGGAAATATAAGAATCAATAATAATATTTTTTTACTGAACTTTAATGATGACTAAAATAAAATTACATTACCTGCATGTAAATTCAAAATAAGATGAAAATTCATTATTTACAATAAATATATAGAGTACAGTATACATAGTCAACCAAAAATGTATACACACTTCCGGAAAAGAAAAAAGGTGTGATGTATAGTATTTAAATATAATATGAATAATATTAACATAATATCATCATAACATTATCATATATATCAATATATAATGTTTAGCAATACATTTAGTATTAAAATATTTATACAAGGTTTCCCTTTTCTGAAGTGTGTAAAAAAAATATTTGCAGACTCTTTAATGATTGAAAATTGTGTAATTTATGCATTAGGAACCAGTAGTCTGATGGGAATGGCTGCACTGACCTCTTAAAGCTTGCTGGAAAAGACAAACAAAAAAACAAACAAACAAACAAGCAGACCAGCATGGTGCTCAGTTGGCTAGTGATCAGCTTATGTTGTGTTTTTGAACTTCGTCTGTGTTTCTTTTTACTGGTCACTGACACATGCTGTTTATTTCTGGTCACCAACATTTGCTTGCTCTCAAACAAGACATTTTGTTGTTTATTTAGTTACTTATTTTTGCTTGTCCCTAGCACATACTTTTTTCACCAACATATGGTGTTTTATTAGTGAGTGTGTGTCCTGCAAGTTGCACATTTCTCAGATACTGTCTGAAATTGATAACATGACAATTTGAAGTCAACACATTGATGTCATTCTTTAAACCGTCCCTGAACATGTTTGCTGTGTGGCTGGAAGGTACACTGTCCTAATGAAGCAGCCCACTGTCATAAGGGAATATTGTTGTCATGACTGGTTGTATCTGGTCTGCAACAATGTCTATGCAGGTGGTATGCATCAGAGTAACATCCCCATGAATTCCTGAACCCAAAATGGCCCAGCAGAACATTGCACAGAGCAGTACACTGCCTTCACTAGTTTGTCTTCTTCCCATTATGTATGCAGGTTCAATTGACTTCCAATGCAAGCAACACAAATGTACCTGGCCTTCCATATATTATACAAGAAAACTAAATTAATCAGGCCACCCACCTCCATTGCTCTATCGTCTAGTTCTGATGCTCACATGTCCAATTTTGCCCATTTTTCACCTTTTAAACATCATATCGGGCGATGGATATTTTACGGTGGCCGAGAAGTGTAAAATATAATAACACAACCGAAAACTAAATAACAAATCCAAAAACATAACAACAGAGCAAGAAACATAATAACAAATCAGAAAAGAAAATAACAACCGAAAAACAAAATAAGAAAATTTAAAAAAAGAAAATAACAAATCCAAAAACAAAATAACACAACAGGAAATAAAAATCAAATCCTAAAACAAAATAACAAAATCAAAAAACAAAACAACAACTCCAGAAACAAAAAAACAAAAGAAAACACATAGACAAATCAAGAAACAAAATTCCAAATCAGAAAACACAACAACAATTCAGACAAACTTAGACAAGGTAGGTATAAAAATTCCTAACGCTAATTGGACGAGACATAAGTATATATACGAGATATTCTCACGATATACTCTTGAGATATACAAGAAGTATTGCAGCCTCATGGCATTTGTATGTCCTGCTGGGTAATATTGTGATGTTACTTACCACTTACCACCTGTTTTCTTTGTTTATGTTCCTTAAGTCCCCCCAAAAAACAACAACAAAAAAAAACACACCTGTTTTATTTATTTATGCTCCTCAAATCCCAATTCCTTCTCTATTTACAGAGACATGAAATGAACATTAAAAATAAATAATGAATAATAATAAATAATCTGTGTGTGTGTGTAATTTATGAGTATGTGTCTAGCAGGCATTTATTAAGTCATGAAAGCTATGTGTTTAATTAATATTCATTTAAACGTGTGCATTATTTGTTGATGTTCTAACTAAAATTTTATGAACACATTCAGTCTTCATTAAAACATCTTGAAAGTGTTAAAACATTAATTCAGATGTACTTAATTAATAGAGAGAATTGCCCAGCACTAGCTAAAGCTTGATTGTTTTAACATGGCAACAAATGCTCACAGAACAGCATGTCCTGTTTTCAAACAACATATTTGAGAGGAATTATTTCAAGCAAAATATTCAAGCATATTTATCATGTTAAAGCATATAATACATCATACATCACTCACTCACACTCATCATCTATATCGCTTAATCCTGTATTCAGGGTCACAGGGGCCTTGAGCCTATCCCAGGAGATTTAGGGCACATGGCTGGGTACACCCTGGACAGAGTGCCAATCCATTGCAGGGCACAGACACACACACATACACTCACTCAGGCACAGACACACACACTCACTCATTCACACACTAAGGGCAATTTGGGAACGCCAATTAGCCTAACCTACATGTCTTTGGAATGTGGGAGGAAACCGGAGTACCCGGAGGAAACCCACCAAGCACGGGGAGAACATGCAAACTCCATGCACACACAAACGGGAATCAAGAACCCGGACCCTGGCGGTGCAAGGCGACAGTGCTAACCACTACACCACCGTGCCGCCTACATCATACATAGTAAAGAATAAAAATGTCTTACATCAGTCATAACATCTTTTGTACACTGCTCATTTACATTTGTACTTTAGAAATTAAAAAATATCAACAACAATAACTTAAAGTGGACATAGAAGTGACAACTGAAACATTTCTTTAGTGTGTAACTGCGTTACAGTTGGGTGGTGTTAGCCAACCTATTACTTACTCCTCCCAAACTGTTTAGACAATCTTACACTAAAGTATAATCTTCCTGTATGATTCTGTGATCTTTGTTTCTTCTTTTAAACAAGCATTGTAACTGACAAAAGCCCTAGCCCTATATTTTGCAACTGTTTTTTTAGTAATAAAACCAGAGAGCCTATTGTAGATACAGTAAGTGGGACATACAGTAGGGCCCTGCAGTTTCTCAATCAAACACTAGGTGGAAATCCACCTGCAGTTTTAAGATTGTGAACACATGGCTCTGAGAATGTGGATCAGTATAACTTAAATGGTATAACTTTTTTTTTTACCTGGACAGGCTAGACTGTCTTAATCTTCTGTGTTCCAGGATAACACAGGACAACAGGGGATAAAAAGAGAAATAAGAAAAAACAACAAAAGAAGGAACAAGGAAGCTCAACACCTTTACATAGAATATTGGTGAGCTGTATAATCCTTTTGTTGAAGTAACAAAAGTAAGCACATTTGCTAGTCCAGTATATAATAGAGCTTACTTTTGTATATATATATATATATATATATAT
>QMIH01000053.1:606805-618779 GCA_003987875.1 Clarias batrachus
TATATATATATTTAACACTACGTATATTATTACCTATTTAACATTATATACTACCTAGTTTAATCAGGAACAACTTTTGCAATATTTTTAAAGTGTTCTACACATATATCCAAAAATAATTTAGCCTTTTTTTTTGGCTTCATGCAAGCAATATAGATGCATACAGGAACAGCATCCACTCTGTATGTGTGTGTATGTGTGTATGTGTGTGTGTGTGTGTGTATGTGTGTGCGCGTGCGCTGATGCGTCGCCACGGCGCGTGGCACACCCCAGGATTAGACAGTTCCAGCATGGCGAGACGTGATTGATGAGCCCATTCCAAATGTTTTCTCATCCAAGTCAGTGGGAGTTAGAGTTGCCTTTGCGCATCTTAATACCAAACATAACATTAGTGTCGGATTCCCAGGGCTAGCCACCTCTTGGAGAGTTTCATTAGTCAGCCCTCCGTGGCGCAAAAACGCACCCGTGGCTTCAGGACATAGAGAAAGGAGGGAAAAAAGCGTCGGAGAAACGAAAGATGGAGTAAGGGGGGCAGGGGGCCATTAAAGGATCATCATTGTGTTCTGAGATTCCCCACTGTTCATGAGCTCAGAGAGTTTTGAAGAAAAAAAAGGAAAAACATGGCCCTCTTGCTGACAATGGGAAGGAAAAAAAATTACTGGCATTAACCTTAATTCATGCTTTTTTAAAATTTAGATTTTATACAGAAGTATGAATTATGGAATGCTATTGAAGGTTTAACTTTCAGTTTAAGTGCAATGCAGCAGTTCTGGAAAACTAATCTATAAATTCTTTTCCTTCACATTTTCTCACACCTCTCTCAATTAATTTCATGATTCCTGATATAAATATATATCATACCAACAAATACCATTTCTCTGCTACTAGCTGCACCCATCTGTGCCTCTGCCCAAGGTCCTCATTCCGGACAAGGCCTTGATGCAATTACACCCCCACATCTGCAGGGGGCTCCTTCCTCCTCAGGGCCCGGTGCTCCTCGTTCACGCTTAATCAATCATGGTGCGTGGGTAATGACTCCCCGCTGCTCCCCTAATGTCTTCTGGCAGGAGGCAGCGCTGTGAGCACCGAGCTCATGCAGCCACACATATGGCCGCTGCGAGTGAGTGACAGGACCCCTTTTGCGCACTACAGAAGCCATCAGTGATGCATACACAGACACAAGCACAAGGACACACACACGCCGGCGGCTAGAGATGGAGAAGGAGGAGGGAGCGAAGCGCCGCTTGGCCAGTTCTTCTTCTCCTTTTTCTTGTTTCTCTCTCTCTCCCTCTATTTGTTATAAGTGAGATGTCAAGAACAATACAAGGAGAGTAAAGTTATGTTTTCCAAAAATGATCTAAGGCCTAGGCCTATGAAAAAGCCAGTCACATGTTTTCCTTTTGACAGTGTTTTGCTTAGTATTTACTGTAAAGTTAAAACTTATTAGATTGTAATTTTTTGTATTTTATTATATTACATTATTATATTATTATATTACATTTTTCAAAAGGTTTTTAACAATTCTTTACTTATACAGTATATGAATGAATAATGTACAGGGTTTTTTTTCTTCTGAATTGTACTAATGATTTTCCTTCCCTTTAAAGTAAATAACTTTGGAGAAAGTGTGATAAATGAAAAATTTATAATACCATGCACTTTAAGACATTTGAAGGTGAATCTTTAAAAGCCCCTTAATTCCCAAGCACAGAAAAGTTCTATTAGTTATATGGCTTTTCTACGCCTTTCACACAGAAAAGTCCTTCAGAGCCAACCGAATACTGGATCAGCCTAATTATGTATTATAAAGTAACAGTTAAGTTTTTGAAGCTACAAACAACTGCATCCAAGTTAGGTGGCTGGAAAGCTGAGAAAATTATTTGCTTTAGGCAGCACTTGAATTTTCTGCAACAACAATAAGTGATTAGTTGAGTGATGAATATGTCCTATCTGGCAATCATTGTCTTTTTCTTTTCTGATGCAGTGAATACCATTTCATAAAAATAAAAAAAAAACATGCTTATTGGTAGACATATCCTGTGGTTGTGGAAAAGATGTTACTCGGTTTCATAAGGTTCAAATTATTAGTCTGCATAAAGCAAAGAAAACAACTAAGGAGGTTGATGAAAATTCTGGATTTGGATCAAAAAGTGTAGAGTGCAAAATGTGCTAAACCATATGAAACTACCTTATGAAAGAAATGTAATTGAAGGAAAACACTTATTTAAGATCATTTCCATTTCCATTGCGGTCAAAGGCTAGCCACTCTTCTAAGATCCCTTAGAAGAGCTACAGTAGCACAAATTGCTGAAAAAATAATGCTGGCTATGATAGAACGATGTCAGACACACATTGCATCACAGCTTGCTGCATATGTGGTTGTGTACTGTAGCTGCAGCGTAGTCCATGTTGATGCCTGACGATTGCTAAAAGCTCCTACAATAGTCATGTGAGTATCAGAACTGGACTGAGCAAGGTGGTCATGTCTGATGGATCAAATTTTCATTTGACATCATATTTGGTAATGGTAGTAATTGTATTCTCTAATGACAGTGCTCTTTTTTTTATAACAGAATCATGCACCCTGACTCACTGCAAACATTGTGCAAGGATGGTTGGAGGAACATGACAAAGAGTGAAATTCCTCAGACCTCAATCCAATGTGCTGGATAAGCCATGGACGTCCTATTTTGCAGCTGACAGGACTTTAAGGATATGCCATTAACATATTTTGCCACAGCATACATTCAGAGCTCTTGTGGAGGCCATGTCTCAGGGGGTAAGAACAGTTTTGTCAGCATAGTGGGATGTATGGAACATTAAGCAGGTATGTCCATAGGTACACAATGTTTATGTGGTTTTTGAGGAGCAGTTAGAATGTAAATTTTGCTGTTTGTTATTAACTCTTAACTGATCAGTTATAGTGTAAATTAAAAAAAATCATTACCCAGTAGCCTTTAGCAAACATCAAGTACGATAGTCTCAATTTAGGTGTGATTGATTTTAACTTAACTTGTGACTATGTCATTACCGATGTAATTAATTCTGCCTCACTAAAAGCTTTGGACATTGCCACTTTGCTACTGACTAGTAATAACATTTAAGGGACTGCTTACTTTTACAGTATACCCGTGAACACTTCACTCACAAGCAACGTATCCACACCTCAACAATTACTGGAATGCTGGCTGCATCAGTTAGGGTACTGGAGGTGTTGTTTATACCTGCTCAACTAAAAAGCTCTCCATGTTTGTTTGGTAGAAATGACTTTTAATTTTAAGGAAAATATATGAGATCTCAAGCAGTGCCATTAAATAAGCAAACAAGAATGTAAAAAAAAAAATCAATATCAGTGTATTTAATAATTTAGATATTTATTTAACAGATATAGTCAATATATACAGAAAATAGTATAAAAAATGAAGCAAATAAGAATCATAATTCTTTTAATAAGTTTGTTTTTGTGGGATATTCAACAATGTTTTTGAGTATTCATCACTCAAAAATGTATCTGTTGTAAATTAATTATTCAAATCTGAATTTGTGACAATGGTGCATTTTTTTTGTTGCTGTTGTTGTTGCAGATGCACTAATACCATTATTAATATTTTACAAATCCAGGTGAATATTTATCTAGAGCGAGTTCCAGTACAAAGTGTGCCTTTATAAAGCAACTCAATCAGGTGCTTTGAAAAAGTCCAGTGGGGATTGGTATGCAGTAGAAACTGGCAAAAGCCCATCTGTCAAGCCAAAAGGCTATCTGATTTATGTTTCATGCTTCTTGCTGCTGCCACACTCCACATCTTTTATCTTTCTCTTTTCAGTTTCAGTGACAGTGAAGTAGCTTTGGCTCTCAAAGAGCAATCCATCATCTGTTTAGCATGCCTCATCAACAGCAGGTACATCTTCATGCTAACACCAAGACTGGGTGTTTTATGACGCACTGCCATATGGGTGAGGTGTATAATGCAGACAACCTATTTAAAACGGAATAACACTACATTTATAACACTTTTGTTTGTGTACTTAGATACATAAAAAAAAGTTTAATATCCCACAAAAACAAACATATGAAAAGAATTATGATTTTTTATTTCATGATTAATAAGTGTAAAGCAATATAATTTTTAATTTGCGTCAAACTTAGGAGTATGTTTGACATTGAGTGGAATTTAAAAGTTAAGTACCAGTACACACCGCATCTTCACTCCACCTGTTACAACATGGTAATGCTTGACAAATCAATTTACAGAAACAGTTTAAAATAAATAATAACACTACCAGGCTGATCTTTGTGATTGTTATTGGTAGAACTTGTGTAATTGAAAGACAGAATGCAATTAAGGGGATACTCCTAAATTTAATTACTGTTTTTAATTCTCTCCACTGCCCTCGTCAAAGGGTCACCAGAGCTGACCATCCAATCCACAAAACCTGTACAACTTGGTTTTATGTCAGACGCCGTTCATAACCCGACCATTCTATCCACGCTTGGGATTGCACTGCATTTAGTAGCTGGATATGGGCATTGAAACCGCACCTTACACATGGCAGACAAGAAGCACTGAGCCACCAATGTCCTTTCTACAAAATACAGTATTTTTTAAAAATCTAATAAAAATATATTGTATGTGATAGATATGATAAATTTCATTATAATTCCTGGTTTGACTTGAATGCCCCGACACACTAGTTAAAATAGATTTTTTTTTTTTTTTTTTGTAGTTTCTTCATTTTCTTCATCTAATTTTTCATTTTACCACAGATAAGAATTTTAACACATTTCACAATGCTGATAAAATAATTGAAAACTGGTTTACTCATAGTGGAAGTTTAAAGGCAGTCTTTTTGTATTCTGTCTGTATAAACATATGTGGCTATATAACACAAATTAAAATTACAGTACTTGAATAATGGGTCTTAGAATGAGACAGATGTGATAGAACATCTCATCAAAGCTCTCAAGCATCCAACGTTCCAATGGAATAAAAGATAATTCGGGTAATGTGACATTTCTAAAAAGGAACATTAACTATGTCCTTAACAAAACTGCAAATTCTTGCCCTTAATCACATAACTATAACTATCAATATAACAAATTATATTGAGACAGATACTTTGAAAAACATTAACTGAGGAATTCTTGAAAGCGTACCAAAAATGTATTACAGTCCCAAAACCTGCCTTGCAATACAGACTTATAAAGAGTGAAGAAAACTTTATTTTTTTAAATAAAATAAATTTCAATTATTCAATCATGCGCTTATGCAACAGATGTGGATGAAGCTTGAATAAAATGAAGCTTGGATAAAGCAATTTGTTCAATATAAACCACAATAAGGGCTGCATTGAAAATGCAACAGAAGTTGCATTTACTTCATGGGCTCAATTGGAATGGATCATTTCGCAGTGTTACAGAAACATGAAATAGCAACTGAGTTTGGAAATATCAACAACAATGCTGTGAGTTGAGCCTAAAAGCTGCATGCAACCCAAAATGTCATCACTCACTCAATGATGCCTTCATCTGCCATCCTCAGTTCACAGCACAACTAGCTGATTCAATTAATGTTCTATCCTTCCCTCTGCTCCTCCGCAGTTTAATAGCGATTCTATACCAAGCTCCCTCAATGTTCCATGAAATTGGGCCAGATTGCAGTGTCGTTTAATTAAAGCAATCCTTGTTGCATTGAAATTGCTTCTCATGTAATTATTTGTCTTCTCCACTTCCAATCGGTTTCTTTTAAAACCTTTACTAGACTTTTTCCCCCACACCTTAAACAACACCAAAGAAACAACAATTTCAGGAACCAGGTCTTAAACTTTTTTTGTGTTCTTGTCACTGGGCAGCTTTCCAAGGATGCATCTTTTTCTTTATTTTCAGTTTAAAGACCTAGATAATGTTGTGCAGTTTCAAAACCAATTTATTAATCTTTGACTGTTGATTCATCTATGATACATTTATATTGTAGTTTGAGAAATTTTATATTTAACATTTTCTTCTTCTTTTAAATAATTTTTGCATGGCTGCCCACAGATATACTGCATCTGGTTATTTATACTTTCTAAAAACAAATGGAGGTATAGAGGGTAGAATTCAGAAATGTATCCCAGGCAGCATGTTGGCGTAGTGATTAGCACTGTGGCCTTGCACTTTGAAGGGCTTGATTCCCCCCTTGGGTCTGTGTGCATGGGGTTTGCATGTGCTCCCCATACTTGTTGGGTTTCCTTCAGGTACTCTGGTTTCCTCCCACAGTCAAAAGGCATGCAGATTAGCTTCATTGGTATTTCCAAATTCCCATAATGTGTATGTCACCTGTGAAGGATTGTCCAGGGTGAACACCACCTTATGCCGAAAGTCTCCTGGGATAGGCTCTAGGCCCTCCAGGATAATCGGTATAGAAGAAGAAAGAATGAAAGAAAATGTATCCCAATTAATTTATTTTTAATTATATTATTATTACTTTTTATTTATTTACTCCATCTTCTTAAAGACACTAGGCAGTGCAATACGAAAAGTAATTTCCATTCTAAAACTGTACACAATATAGTCAAAGAATACAATTGTGTAAACAGAAATGACCTCCTTCACAGCTTCATGATCCCTAGTTTGAAACTGAGCTCAGATTACTATTTGTGTGGAGATTTGTATGTTTGCCCAGTATTTGTCCCAGATACCTCTGGGTTACTCCCATGTAGAACAATGCTGGTAAGAGGATTAGTTTAAGTAAATAGCCTGCAGGTGTGAATAATTTCTGTACTGGTGTCTTATGATGGACTAGTGCCCGACTGGTGGATTCCTTCCAGTGTTCTCAAGACTGGATCCAGGTTCACCTGCAAACTGACCCAGATGAAACAGTTACTGGAGATGAATGACTGATTTACTATACTATGCTGTCAAACCAGTTAAGATTTATGCATAGAAAGACTTCACACAAACAGTAGCATAAATACAGCGTTATCCATCAAATAAACTCATAATGAAGCAATGGTGTTTAATCAGACATGACTCTGTGCTAGTGAATGTAGTAAAAGTTGTATACTACAATTCTGCTTGATGTAGAGAAAACTCAATTCTGCCTCACTTGTAAACCCTAAGTGTACACAATAAACAACGCCTCCCTTATCGCAAGTAGAACATCTGAGATAATACATTTCTGTTAATTATCAGATTTTGAAATAATATGAAAACTAAAGCATCTTGCTTCTAAATTAATACTACATATTCTAAAATCTGATTCAAGCTTCCTATTATAGCGCAGTTATTTTGTGTCTTGTACAATAACAGCCAGGTTCTCTTGATAAATGAATCAGTTTCCTGGGCCTGTTTTTTTTTTCTTTCTTTTTTTCAGATAATCTTATTTCATGTCAGTTGGGCCACTAGACCCCCAACCTGCACATGTCTGAGGATAAATTACCCATGTTGTGGGGACACTGATTTTGATTTCCGTGTAAAATCACATTGGGTCAATTTAAAATTATTTTGCTCTTGCTTTTAAATGTGTATAATTAAGTTGAAAAATAGATTGAAAAAACATATCTATATACTGTATCAGATATACCCATATCAAGTTATGACAACTGAGGCTTTATGTCTCGATAACTAAAGAGAATTATGATGAGCGACACATTTAAATGTGATTACATAAAGTTGTTTCTTAATGCTGGAGTCACATTTTTGAACCCTATGAAATGCATAGGAAGCAGAAAAAGATCAAATCAATAGCTCCATCTACTGGAGAAAAAAAAAGTTTGACAACTAACTACAATCATTCTAAAAGATTATGCTGTACCTTGCACCTCAAAAAAACAAACAAAAAAAAAGAATATAATTGAAAAGTTTATTTTGTCATAATTTAATTCAAAAAGTGAAGCTCATATATTCTAGATTCATTACATGTCAAGTTAATTATTTCAAGCCTTTGTTGGTTTTAATTTCAATTATTATGGCTTCAAGTGCATGAAAATTCAAAATACAGACTTAAAACATCAATCTAAAAAGGATATCCAATACAGACATGTCCAACTGTTTATACTGTGTATGCATTTACTCAGGGCTCCATACTGTAAGCATGAATCAGTGCATCAGTGGGGCATGGCAAGGCAGCGATCATGGAGGCATTATTGAAGACCAGGTTGCTTTGATATCAGCCGTCAAATCATCTGTATTGTTTGGTCTGGTGTTTCTTATCTTTTTCTTGATAATAGCCCCAGAGATCTATAGGGTATTATCAAGAGAAAGGCAAGAAGCACCCGGACCAACAATATAGATGAGCTGAAGGTAAGGCAAGTTGGCTGGCCAATCAAGCACAGTGATATCATGGTCAGCAAACTCTTTAGCGGTAGGTTGGACACTGTTGGTAAGGGCTAAATCCTTCTGGAAAAGGAAATCGGCAAGAAGTGCTCTAAAGTCTCCTGGCAACAGATGATATAGCACGCTAAATCATGACTGTCTGTGGAAACTTCACACTGGACTTGGATTCTGTGCCTCTCCACACTTCCTCCAGACTACACAGAATATTTGATAATATTATTATATTATAATATATAATAATATTTGTTATATTTGACAACTTTTCATGAATGTAATTTGATACAACACCCAAACCAGCCGGGTAAAGTTTGAAACAACACCCACAACAGTCAGGACTTTCAGCGATGAGAAAGGCTGAGTACCTTTTTTAGAAAATAGAGAAAGAGGACAAGCAAGAAAGTATTTGATATAAGAGGATTTAAACTGGAAGTAAGATGAGGGAGATCAAAACCAGGAGGTGGCAGTAATGCAACACAGTAGCTGCCAACCGCCAGTAAACACCAAAAGATATGATTTTCCCCATGATCATGGTATTTTAGAAATACTGGAATTTCATTTTAATGATCTAGAAGTTGTTATAATCATCATCAAGATGGAATCTGGAATAAATGACGGTTTAACGTTTTTTAAATTAAGACAATAACAATAATAATAATAATTTTTGCAAAATATTAAAATTGTCAGATACACTGTACTTTCAAATATTAGTTACTACCATGTACCTTTGGGTGTAGCTTGTTAATATTAGGTTAGATTTAATGGTATCAAGGATATTGAAAGAATCCATTTGTCTTTTTCGCATCACTATAAATTATTATTTTTTTTAAATAAGTATTAGAACAGGAAAGAAAAAGTCAAGTTGCCAGAAGTAAACATTTATTAAAAGGTTTGGAAGTACAAAGGCACAGTTGTCATTGATAACTTTTCAGAGATGCCAAAAAACAGAAACACATGGATTTTTTAAAGTTGAACATGTGAAGATAGATCTCTATGCCACGTCCTCTTCCGCTTCCTCAAACTCTCCCTCCTCTTCAGCTGTGGCTTCCTGGTACTGCTGGTACTCAGACACAAGGTCATTCATGTTGTTCTCTGCTTCAGTGAACTCCATCTCATCCATTCCTTCCCCTGTGTACCAATGCAGGAAGGCCTTTCTTCTGAACATAGCTGTGAACTGCTCAGAGATGCGTCTGAACAGCTCCTGGATGGCAGTGCTGTTACCAATGAAGGTGGCAGCCATCTTAAGCCCTCTTGGTGGGATGTCGCATACAGCTGTTTTGACATTGTTGGGGATCCATTCTACAAAATAGCTGCTGTTTTTATTCTGCACATTGAGCATCTGCTCATCCACCTCTTTCATAGACATKCGGCCCCGGAACACARCAGCCACAGTYAAGTAGCGGCCATGTCTCGGGTCASASGCTGCCATCATATTCTTGGCGTCGAACATCTGTTGGGTTAACTCGGGCACAGTGAGCGCACGGTACTGCTGGCTCCCTCTGCTGGTGAGAGGGGCAAAACCAGGCATGAAGAAATGCAGACGTGGGAAAGGCACCATATTGACAGCTAGTTTCCGTAGATCAGCATTGAGCTGCCCAGGAAAACGAAGACAAGTGGTCACACCACTCATGGTGGCAGAGACAAGATGGTTGAGATCACCATATGTGGGAGTTGTGAGCTTTAAAGTGCGGAAACAGATGTCATAAAGTGCTTCATTGTCAATGCAGTACGTCTCATCAGTGTTCTCAACTAGTTGGTGCACAGAGAGAGTGGCGTTGTAGGGCTCCACCACAGTGTCTGAGACTTTAGGAGAAGGCACAACACTGAACGTGTTCATGATGCGGTCCGGATACTCCTCGCGGATCTTGCTGATGAGCAGCGTGCCCATGCCTGATCCGGTGCCCCCGCCCAGAGAGTGGGTGAGCTGGAAGCCCTGCAGGCAGTCACAGGTCTCAGCTTCTTTCCGCACAACATCCAGCACTGAGTCCACCAGCTCAGCACCTTCAGTATAATGGCCTTTGGCCCAGTTATTTCCAGCCCCACTCTGACCTGTGAAAAGTGAGGACAATAAGGCAAAATTACGATTTTAATGTAAATTAAACATGCCATTTTAAACCATCAAAACTGCTTCTAAAATAATCTTTGGATTTACTTATTGGAACTTTAAGATTTTTACATTCTTTTGCAGTAAAGGATTTAACAACATGTAATGTGACTCATTTTAGAGTGAAATAGGATGGCTGGGTGTGGTTATGGAAATTTGCTGGTTATGGAAAATACTTTTAGAATTTGACTAGCTTACAGAAACTAGACATCTTTGACATTTATTAGTGCCTTAAAATGTTGAAGTGTTGGGGGAAAACCTGCTGCCATTTAAAAGACATTTGAAAAAAAAAAATATTAGTACAGCCGAATTATGCAGAATGTAACATAGGAAATTAGCAAAGATAGGGTTTCGACTTTCACTAAAAATCTTTTTTTTTTTAAAAGTTCACCCACCAAAGACGAAGTTGTCAGGTCTGAACATTTGACCAAAAGGACCAGACCTTACGGCGTCCATGGTCCCTGGCTCCAAGTCCACCAGCACGGCCCGAGGAACATACTTTCCACCTGAGGCACCACAATACACACTTTCACTACACTCATCTACATTCTGCCATTAAAACAACTTTACTGGAAAACAGGTGATGCTGTAAAAAGCTGGATTTACCAGTGGCTTCGTTGTAGTACACATTAATCCTCTCAAGCTGCAGGTCGCTGTCACCGTGGTAGGTCCCGGTCGGGTCGATTCCGTGTTCATCGCTGATCACCTCCCAAAACTAAACCGGGATCAAATCTGATCGTTATCATGGTCAACAATTGCTAGAGCTTGTTTGTAATGTTAATACGCTAGTGAAATCACAGTGCACAGTGAAATCATTGGCAGTTTGCTGAAATCAATGCAGCAAGCTGTCAAGTTTTCAATGTTTTTCAAATTCTACTTTCAAAAAGAAATAACCTGTTGAGTTGTTGTTATACATACATGCATACATAAGGGGAAAAATCAATGCATAATATTAACCATTAATAATATTTAAACCTGTTGTCACCTGTCCCTAGTGCACTTGTTGCTGTGTGTGACCCAATCAGACATTTCCAACGATCAAGCGAGATCGATCCTCTTTTGATTAATACACATTCACATTTCATGCAAACGTAAATAATTCATTTGATTGTGTAAAGCTGCTTTGCGACAGTGACAATTGTTAAAAGCGCTGTACAAATAAAATCGAATTAAATTGATTTATTTCAGCATCTAAGTAGTGCAGTATAAGGATTTAAATCAGTGTCAGACAGACATTGTGTAATGTGAACGCATTCAACTTACTTTTGCACCGATTTGATTCCCACACTGACCAGCTTGCAGATGAACGATTTCTCTCATTTTGACAAGCGCTCAGTAAACACACACCTGAATGAATGTAAGTCGACACAGAGACACTGACAAGCGGCGATGTGGCGCGCGGATTTAAACTCTGACGTTGTGAACGTCTCCGAACGCCAGTGGCTGAACACAACGCCACGCATTATTTTGCGGACTTGTGAAACACGTGTCGTATCGCGGACTTTGATTGGCCACCAGACGTTACATTCTAATAGTGTAATGGGAAAAAAAAATATATA
>QMIH01000053.1:623659-641057 GCA_003987875.1 Clarias batrachus
TTTTTTCACATGACACACTTTTAGGTCACTTGGGTTTTGCAGCAGGGAAATGAACCAAAACACACCCAAAAGTTCACCTCTGAATAGCTCAAAAAACAAAGTAAATGTTTTGCCTAGTCAAAGTCTGGACTTTGAGATGAAATCCGAGTGAGATGGCCTTTCAAGACCTTTAAAACCCCTCCCAAATAAAAAACAATCCTACAATCCACCCTTTGCATTGATGTGAAATAATAATTTCTAGTTATCACAAACATATGATTGCAGTTGTTGCTGCCAATTACTTTTTCACATACTGTAGGTCCAGGTAGGTTTGGACAGCTTTTTTTCACCTAATAAAAAATCATCATTTTAAAACTGTATGTACTCAGGTTATCTTTGTGTAATATAATTTTTTTGATGATCTCAATGGTTAAGGTCTGGACTCTGTGGTGGTCAATCCACATGTGAAAATTATGTCTCATCTACCTGAACCTCATTTTCACAATTTGAGTTCAATAAATCCTGGCATCATCATCTTGAATTATGCCCATGCCATCAGGGATAAAAAAAAAATCCATTGATGGAAAAACCTGGTCATTCAGTACTTTCAAGCAGTCATCGTCATAGTCATTAGAGCTCATAATATGGCTGAACATAGACTTGACCAAAAGGAGCAATCCCAGATTAGTACACTGCTCCCGCAGACTTGTACACTAGACACTAGGCATGCATCACTTCAAATTATAACTCAGGGCAAGTCTGGACTCATCAGATCACATGACTTTTTTAGTGCTTCACTCCCTAACAAATTAAAGCCTTTTTTACAATTAGCCTCACTGATAGCCTCAGTGGTTTTCTTAAGGCTACACAGCTGTTTAGTCTCAATCACTTGAGTTCTCTTTGCATCATAAATGTAAAAATACACAGCTACTAGGGTAGCTCATTGGTTAAGGGGTTGAACAACTGATCAGAAGGTCCCAGGTTCCAAACCCAGCAGCACCAAGGTACCATTGTTGGGCCCATGACCCTGTAGATAAGGCATCTTCCAAATACTATGTATATAAAATATCCTTACTAATAAACCAAGAATCCTGTGTTTTCTAAGGATTTGACATAATGTTTTTTTTTTGTTTGCTCTTTTTTTTGTACAATGTGATCACAGTAAGCATTTACTGTAAGTGAACTCCCATAACGTTCATTCAAAATGTTTTTCTAACTAAATTTTTTTCTCAAAGAAGATAGTTCACCACTATTCTTCCGGATTTTAATACCCAGTTTTGCAGTTCTTAAACCAAATTTAGTAATTAAGAGATCTCTATAGTTTTTTATTTTTTAATGCAGGTCAATAATTGAAATCTTCTGAAACAGAAGTCACGAGCACAGAATATGACTTCTGACATGGTTGTTAAATAAGAAATGAGAAGCTACTCACTGCATCAGTTAGAGTTAAATAACTTGTTGCCAGATGAAGCATATTAATGACTGTTGTAATTATGTAATGCAAGTGTCTAGTTTAGTTAAATCCAGATTGTGTCTCTTTTGGACGGACATACTGTACAGTATGTACAGTACGGTATGTACATCCAGGAATTGTCTGTTGCCCCTGTCTACATTTAATAAAGTCATGAAGTCATGGCTGGACTCATCAGACAAGTACAGTTTTCCACTGATCTAATGTCCCTTCCTTGTGTTTGTTGGCACAAGCAAGTCTCTTCTGCTCTGTCATTGTCCTGCTGCAAAATACATTTAGGGACAATCAGACACCTCCTTGATGATATTACATGATGGATACGTATCTGCCTACTCATTCCTCATCATTGAGGACATAGCAGATGGTTATATGTTAAAGTTATATGTTGTTATTGTAGTTGCCTAATACTAAGACCCACTACGATCCAATGATTTTTATGTTTTTTACACAAAAACACCTAGAATTAAAAGAGCGGGGACTAACTTTTCAACATGATTTATAACCAGTCAGAAGTTTAAACCCTAGTTTAGATAGATTTTCTATATCCTAGAACAATACTCACTCACTTACAATTAGCCTCACAGGAGGCCTGGAGCCTATCTCAGGAGGCATAGGGTGTAGCATGGAATATGTTGTTACACCAGATTATGCATTTTATTTATTTAATTTTACTTTATTTTACTCCTTCTCTGGTATTAGTATTGCAGGGGACTGTTATTTGGAAAAGAAGTTTAGGTAAAGGTAACTGTCCCAGCATGCATGTCATGCAAGAGGTGAAACTCGCTGTAAAATCGGAGATCACTCGCTTTCCGGAAATGTTGGTAGTGGAGAGAGGCAATGCAGAGTCAGTGATCCTGATACCAGTGCCTGTACATTTTTTTTGCTTTGTTATTCAGAAAGAAGAGAAAGATGTGAAAAAGGAAAAAGGACAATAACATAAAATCGTAATAAATCTCCTGTGGTGAAAACCAGCTGTGTGAAGAGAAAATTATTGGATTCTAACTAACTAACTAACTAAGTAAAATAATAAATAAAAAAAATTTAAAGAGAGAGAGAGAGCGAGAAAAACACAACGCAGAAGAAGATCCACTACAAGGGCACGACACATAGTACACCCTGGACAGGGTGCCAGAAATCGCAGAGCATAAACATAGAACAATACTTCCAAAACTATGACATAACAAATTTACCATTAGGTAATTAAGCAATGACAACAACAACAACGTAAACAACAGTCAACTGTTCTGGGATATTTCTTTCAAGCTCCATTACAAGACCATCCCAGGAAAGCAAGACCAAAACTTATCTCTGCTGCAGGAAAGTTCATTTGAGTTACAAGTGTCAAAAATTCATCAATTAACTGCACCTCAGATTAGAGCCGTTATGAAGGCTTTACTGGGGATAAGTAGCAGACACACCTCAATATCAACTGTTCAAAAGAGACTCTTGCATCTTTTGGATGCCTTCAGAATAAGAAATAAAATCATCAAAAACAATGGAGTTAGAACCTTTGTCTAGACTTCTGACTGGTAGTATATTATGAATTTATGACAACATTGACTTCTCAACCTTTGACTGACTTGACTGCTCATGACTCTTGATAACAAAACAAAATAATGATGACTTCGTTACAATGCGATTTTGAGAAATTTTGGAAAATGTCCTTTTTCTTAAAATGAAAAAGGAAATTTTCATGGCTTATAGTTTGTTAAAATTGTATCCTTGATTTTCAGGTTAATTCTTGGTAATGAATTAACATTTTAGGCCCTATAAAATGCTTAAGAAATAGAAAAAAAATTGATCATTAGCTCCATCTGCTGGAGAAAAATACTTATTTTGCCTACCAACTAAAATAATTCTGAGAGGGTGTGGTATAGGTTCATGTACTTTAACAATGTAATTCAAAAAGTAAAACCCATATATTTAAGATTAATTCATCATCAAATTAACTATTTCAAGTCTTTGTTGGCTTTCATTCCGATGAATATGGCTTACATTGCATGAAAATCCAGTAGCCAAAATTATCAATCAAAAAATTATATCCATTGCAGAAGTGTCCAACTTTTGACTCACAGGGCTACTTTAACATGAATTATAGAATTAATGTAGCATGGCATGGAGGCAATCAGCCTCTGGCAGTGAGTTCAGTTCAGTCAGGTGTTTTTCATCTTCTGCTTATTTATCGACCCCCTAAACCAAACCCAGTGTTTATCACAGAGATCAATGATTTTCTTACATCTTTCTGTGCCACTTCTTCCAGCACTATTATACTTGGTTATTTTAATGTTCATGTAGACACCCCCTCCTGCCATTCGGCAGCTGAGTTTTTGCATCTACTGGACTGCCTCAATCTTCAACAACATGTTCATGTTCCTACACATTCCAGAGGTCATATCCTGGATCTGGTTATTACAAATTCTGTCCCTATTAGCAATCTTTTGGTGTATGATCTGGGGATGTCTGACCACAATGTCATTTCAATGGAGCTGTCACTCCCTTGTTCCCCCACTAAAACAAAATGGCAAATATGTTACAGAAATTTTAAAAAGATCAACCCAGATACTCTGAGCAAAGATCTTCAGGATCTCTCCTCTGTTATATGTTCCTCAGTCACCGAGTCAGTGGACTTTTACAACTAATCCCTCAGCAGTCTCCTCGATCTCCATGCCCCTGTCATGCATAGAACGGTCTGCTTCTCACGTTCAGCCCGTTGGTATACATGTGAATTGCGGAAGATGAAGACAGCTGGGTGTGTTCTTGAGTGACGTTTACAGGCCTCAGAACTCGCTGTTCACAAGCAAGTTTACAGAGAACATCAGAAGGCCTATACAAGTGCGATGAGAGCTGCAAGATCACAGTTTTACTCAAATATCATTAACCATAACTCTGGAAATTCGAAGCAACTGTTCTCTTCTATTAATCGCCTCCTGAAACCGCAATTTCAATCTCATCTGGAAGCTACAGAGGAGAGATGCAATAACATCATTACTTTCTTCAGGAAAAAAGTGGACACCATCCGCTCGTCAATATCCAGTTCCTCTGCACTGCCTGACTTGATGGATGACCCACAACCAGGGACTTTTCAACATTTCAGCTGTTTTTCTGACGTTTAACAGCAAGAGGTTGAGGTCGTTATCAGAAAGATGAAACCATCAAATTGTGCTCTGGACCCTTTTCCAGCAGTTCTGGTTAAATCCAACCTCTGTGCTATAAGTCCTTAGATTACCAGGATCATAAATCACTCTCTCCAGTCTGGCTATGTTCTCCCTTCACTGAAAACTGCTGTCATCAGGCCAATTCTTAAGAAATCCACCTTAGATCCAGAAGTGCTTGCAAACTACAGGCCTATTTCTAACTCCCTTTCCTTTCAAAAGTTCTGGAAAAAGTAGTGGCTGCACAGCTTCAGTCTCATCTGAAACAAAATGATTTGTTTGAGAAATTCCAGTCTGGTTTCCGCCCCTGTCACAGCGCAAAAACAGCTCTGGTAAGAGTCATGAATGACCTGCTGATGTCGGCGGATGCTGGCTCTCCATCACTCCTCATTCTGTTGGACTTAACCTCAGCCTTTGATACTGTTGATCACAACATTCTTCTTCACAGATTGTAGGTACTTTGATACTGTAGGTCACTCTGACTCTGTTTACAACTGGCTCTCATCTTATCTTACCGGAAGAACGGAGCATGTTGCCCTGGAAGACGCTAAATCCGCTCCACACAGTGTTACCTGTGGTGTTCCTCAGGGCTCAGTGCTCGGTCCTATGTTGTTTATGTTGTATATGCTTCCTCTGGGCTGTGTCATCAGCCGGTACAAAATTTTATTTAATTGCTATGCTGATGATACTCAGCTTTACCTCAGGATAAACTCAACCTCCTCATCTACTCCGCCATCACCCACTTTGACCCTCTGTTTGGAGGTCATGGATGAAGCAAAATTTCCTGCAGCTGAACAGTTCTAAGACAAGCTATTTTAGTAGGCACGACACACCAGGTTGGGACATCCAACATCACTAGCATCACCTTTTCTGCTCAGAATATCCCATTGTCGACATCTGTCGGCTTTTTGCTCAGCGGCACCTAGACTGTGGAATGCTCTCCCTGAGTATCTGAGGATGCCACAGACTGTTGATGATTCTGATAAATCTGATCTTAAAACTTACCTTTTTATTAGAGCTTTTGAGTAGAAATAATTTGTAGCACTTTGAGATTTGCCTCAAATTTAAAGTGCATTAGAAATCTGTATATGTATTATTATTATTATTATTATTATTATTAAAGTCTTCTGGTAGATGGCTGGCCCCAAACCAGCAGATGACATGGCACCCCAAATTATTCACAGTGTACTTAAGTAGCCCAAGGGATAAACGGTACTGTTTTAATAGTAATTTACTCAAATGTTAAATGAAATATTGTCATATTTTGAGATACTGAATTTGGATTTTTATAAGCCATGATCATGACAAATAAAGGCATGAAACTTTGGGAAATTAATCAGGAATAGATTATTATTTTAAATAAATAAATAAATACAATTCCTATTTTTTTTCAGGTGCAGTTTCACTATTAAATACTGCTAAAACTACATGCTATTGGGTGTGGCCTGTTGTTAGGCTACATGTAATAGTCGATGAACAATGAAAGATTGTATTTTACTTTTTTCAATGAGGAAGAAAAAAGCAGATTATGTTATTGCTCATTGAATCATGTCTAATGCATAGCATTATTACTGTTGACCAATTATTCATAAAATAATTGGAAAAACTTTTTTTTTTTTTTTTAATTAATAATAACATGTATGGTTTGGGATGAGCAAGGCTAAACACACTTTCCACAAAGTATTTTAACCATAAAGAACAAGTCAAGTTGCCAGCGGTAAACATTTATTAGAAAGTTTAGAAGTACAAAGGCACAGTTGTTAATGCCGAAAAACAGGAACATATGGGAAACTTAAAAGTTGAATATGCGACTGATTAATAGATCTCTATGCCACATCCTCTTCTGCTTCTTCCTCAAACTCTCCCTCCTCTTCAGCAGTGGCATCCTGGTACTGCTGGTACTCAGACACAAGGTCATTCATGTTGCTCTCTGCTTCAGTGAACTCCATCTCATCCATTCCTTCCCCTGTGTACCAATGCAGGAAGGCCTTTCTTCTGAACATAGCTGTGAACTGCTCAGAGATGCGCTTGAACAGCTCCTGGATGGCAGTGCTGTTACCAATGAAAGTGGCAGCCATCTTAAGCCCTCTTGGTGGGATGTCGCATACAGCTGTTTTGACATTGTTGGGGATCCATTCTACAAAATAGCTGCTGTTTTTATTCTGCACATTGAGCATCTGCTCATCCACCTCTTTCATAGACATTCGGCCCCGGAACACAGCAGCCACAGTCAAGTAGCGGCCATGTCTCGGGTCACAGGCTGCCATCATATTCTTGGCGTCGAACATCTGTTGGGTTAACTCGGGCACAGTGAGCGCACGGTACTGCTGGCTCCCTCTGCTGGTGAGAGGGGCAAAACCAGGCATGAAGAAATGCAGACGTGGGAAAGGCACCATATTGACAGCTAGTTTCCGTAGATCAGCATTGAGCTGCCCAGGAAAACGAAGACAAGTGGTCACACCACTCATGGTGGCAGAGACAAGATGGTTGAGATCACCATATGTGGGAGTTGTGAGCTTTAAAGTGCGGAAACAGATGTCATAAAGTGCTTCATTGTCAATGCAGTACGTCTCATCAGTGTTCTCAACTAGTTGGTGCACAGAGAGAGTGGCGTTGTAGGGCTCCACCACAGTGTCTGAGACTTTAGGAGAAGGCACAACACTGAACGTGTTCATGATGCGGTCCGGATACTCCTCGCGGATCTTGCTGATGAGCAGAGTGCCCATGCCTGATCCGGTGCCTCCGCCCAGAGAATGGGTGAGCTGGAAGCCCTGTAGGCAGTCACAGCTCTCAGCTTCTTTCCGCACAACATCCAGCACTGAGTCCACCAGCTCAGCACCTTCAGTATAATGGCCTTTGGCCCAGTTATTTCCAGCCCCACTCTGACCTGTGAAAAGTGAGGACAATAAGGCAAAATTACGATTTTACTCTTAATTTAAAATTATATTTTTAAAACATTAAAACTATTTCTTAAATGTACTTGTTGGAACTTTCTATGGAATACCTAAAGACTAAAGACCTATATAAATATAATTTGGTTCTAACCTACATGCCTAGAATATTACAAAAATATTCATGTTTTTTTGCCATCTTTCTTTAGGTATGCATTTTAATTAGTCTAATGTTTCCCATTGTTTGCATTTATTCACTCTTCACAGTAAAGTCATCATGCAGCCCTGATACAAAAATAAGAAAAGTAAAACAAAAATAACTGTGGCAAATTATTACTTTATGTTACTTTACGGCAAGCGTTTTATATTAGTATTCATTTACTTAAATAAAAAAAAAAAGCATTACACTTCAGTACTAGAAACCATGTCAGTAAAGAATGTCTATAAAAAATAAAAAAAACTTTGCCCATTCATAGATTTCAATTTAAAATTCTAGTTATTCAAAAAAAAACTAAAAAAACTAAATGCATTTGAACACAAATAATTCATGCATTATGCATATGTGGACATTAGGCCATTATGTGTTGATATGATGCTGATTTTTTTGTGGTAAAAAATTTAAAGACAGCATGTAACGTGAATTTATATGTGGGTATGGATGATGTTCGAATTTGACTAGGTTACAGAGATCTTTGGCATGGCTTTGACAAACGTTTTTGGTGTACAGCTTACCTATGCATACTGTAACAACGAAAATGAGCAAGGGTTTGATTTCGAGGCATCATTAATAAAATGCAAATCAAATGGAGAATTCAAAGGTTCACCAACCAAAGACGAAGTTGTCAGGTCTGAACACTTGGCCAAAAGGACCAGACCTTACGGAGTCCATGGTCCCTGGCTCCAAGTCCACCAGCACGGCCCGAGGAACATACTTTCCACCTGAGGCACCACAATACACACTTTCACTACACTCAAAAATACACTCGCATTTTAAACAGGTGATGCTGTAAAAAAAAGAAAAAAAAAAAGCTGGATTTACCAGTGGCTTCGTTGTAGTACACATTAATCCTCTCAAGCTGCAGGTCGCTGTCACCGTGGTACGTCCCGGTCGGGTCGATTCCGTGTTCATCACTGATCACCTCCCAAAACTAAAACAGGATCAAATGCGATTGTTATCATGGTCGAGCTAAATGAATGAAAGAATGAACGAATGAATGAGTGGCTATTGAATTAGATTAAATATGATTTGTATAACGCGTTAAACAATGATCATTGTCGCAAGGCAGCTTTGCAGAATCAAAAGGAAATTAGAGAAAGGTGTATGAAATGTGTGAGAAAATGTGAAGTCATCAAAATGATCTTAAATATTTAAAGTTGTTGTCACCTGTCCCTAATGCCCTTGTTGCTATGTAACCCAATCAGACATTTCCAACGACCAAGCGAGACCTCTTTTTACAGTATTTAAGCATCTAAGTAGTACAGTATAAGGTATTAAATCAGCAAAAGTGTAAGACTTGTGTAACGTTAATGCATTAACTTACTTTTGCACCGATTTGATTCCCACACTGACCAGCTTGCAGATGAACGATTTCTCTCATTTTGAAAAGCGCTCAATAAACACACACTTGAATGAATGTAAGGACTCACACGCGCGTCACCCTCGACACAGAGACACTGACAACGGATTTAAACTATGCCGTTATAACCGACTCCGAACGCCAGTGGCTGAACAAAACGCCAAGTATTATGTTACGGACTCAGAGACACGTGTGTCGTACCGCGGACTTTGATTGGCCACCAAACGTTACATTCTGTCTCCAATAGTGATGGGAATTCACGGCTGATTTCTGTGATTCAGATCAGCTTCAACTCACTTTCCACTCCTACATGACTTACTGAATTATCAGCTTCAACTCTTCAATAAGATCCGAATCTTTCCACTCTTAAATGACTTAGTCACATTTATTTTTCTATATTTGTCATTGTTTTCTCTTCATCCAATGAATTGCTTAAGGAAATGCAACTTTCATCCTTTAATTATCTACAAGTACAACAAACAGTTTACAGTACATTACGTTATATACAAAACGTTTAGATAACTGTGAATGTGTCATTATACCTACATAGTTTTTCAGATTTATTTCATAAAAACCCCATATGCACACACTCCACCATTACCAATGTAATAGTTACATTGATTACATAAAAATAAAATCTAATCGGTAAAATACAATTAAATAAATAAAAATAATAAAATAAATATATTTTTTTTAAAGCTCACTTGAATCATTTTTTGTGCGTGAACACTGAGAGCCGACAGCAGTCTCTAAGGGTTACAGCGTTGTCAGCTCCCATAGAAACGCTTTTTGTGTTTGTGGTAACTAGATACATTTGTACAACAAAGCGACGGTTATTACGGATATCAGTTTATACCAAACTAACACTTCTATTGTCTTTATTGAGAACAGGACATGTCTGGACCTGCTCTGTGTGCTGTATGTTAGTTACATCAAATCTTTTTCATTTCATACATTTAACCCCCTTTAAGATTTTAGAAGTGTTTGAAGCTTTAATCATTTTCCTGATTTCAAATACAATGTCACACTTCAACCAATCGAAAAACTGTGCCCGGGATCAGTGACTGGGGAGCAGCTGTAACGCAGTGAACTTTTAATTATGAATGTAGAGATGCGTGTTGCCTTACACATTTACACATATCTACTCTAAACCAAAATCCTACTCCAAAACTCTCATCCGATAAAAGATGACTAACGCATACTTTGAATATTCAAGATTCAATATTTGAATGTCAGCCGCAACAGGTTCAGTTTATGCCTTTGGCTACGGAAAAAAGGTACCACGATTTGTTATCAGGAACTCAGGAGCCATGTGTTCTTTCATGAGTGATGAGTGTGATAAGCCTAATTTATGTTATCATTATCATTATCTATAATGAACATTCTGAAACCTTAACAAGTAGTCCTGACACATGTTTAAGTAATAACAGTAACAACAACAACAACAATAATAATAATAATAATAATAATAATAATAATATTATAACTAGGTTAGTCCTGAGGTCTATCAAGCTTATTTTTGTCACACATTATGTTGCATAGCTCATTTGGCATGGGTGCTGGATAAAGCCTGACCCTGCTGTCATTGCCTGGCTGTCACTACAGAGCCCTGGGAGGAAAGCTAACACGACTGGAACAAAATTCCCTTCCACTATTGAGACAACAAAACAGCTCTATGGAAACATGCTGCCACAGAAACCTGCATTAGTTCCCATTAGAGGAGCATGAACATACAGGAAAACAATAGATATTTATGTATGTATTTATGACTTTTACATGTAAATTTCATTATTTACAGTGTGTGTTGTTAATGTGAGTAAAAGTCAAACAATATTTAAATATGGTGATTTCTGAGAGAGACTTCTGTTTTTTTATTACTTCAGCTATCACCTGCTGAATCAGAAAATGTGAAACTACAGTAGAAAGAATTTTGATGATAACCTGAAAAATCTCCTGGTTATCCAGTTGGGATTAGCCCATAATAGCCTCTGATCAGGGTGGCATAGTGGTTGGCAGTGTGGCCTTGCACATCCAAGGTCAAGGGTTTGATTCTCGCCTCGGATCTGTGTGCATAGAATTAGCATTTTCTTCTCAGGCTTGGAGGGTTTCCTCTGTTTACCCTAGTTTTCTCCAAAATATATGCATAATAGGTTAACTGGCATAGTGTGTGAGTGTGTGTGTCACCTTGTCCAGGGTGTATCCTGTGCAAACTGCTGTAGTATGCGAGTACTGAAAAGTAAGACTTTGAAACTCTTACATTGCAAAGCAATTAAGCTTGGAGTTAAATTAGTACTGTTATGGTGAATAAAGTGTTCCATTAAATAAGTCATTGTGCATGTGACAACAAAGTATCTAAATCAGCAGTAAGGCTGTTGCATTCACGCGTATACAAGTTTGAGTTGAGCTAGCAGAGCAAGGTAGGATTAAGAACTGCAAGTTAATATCAGATGGCACAGGAGGAGCTATTAATGTAATTAAAGACACAGGCAATAAAGATATTTGAACATTTATCAACTCTACAAATTGCAAAATTAATGAAGATGCATATTTTTGAAGCATAGCCAAATGCTGTTCATAATATTTGTTAGAGATTGGAGCCATTCTCTCCTTTTATACTATGTACATCCCAAGGATCAGACTGAAAGACCACTCAATTACAGAACTGCTATTGGTTGTATTTTAATTACTGTACAGTATATGCAGTGTGACCAGGGGTATGAGAAGTATATTAGACATAAACAGACCAGACGTTACACAAATGCAAATGTATATACTGTATATTTCTACCCATAATGATCCATTATTATATATTAGTTTTTACATAGGAGTATCTTACAGTACCTAAAGCATACAGTTCCTTAATCACTTCATATTCATTCGTTCATTCATTCATCATATTCAATAACTGCTTTAAACTTGTCTGTGCTGAGGTGAATTTTGATCTTCACCTGGAAACACTGGGACATGGTGGTAACCACAATTACATATTCATATGCTCATTCACTGGATTTAGAGCCACTAAAATGCTGAGAATGAGACAAATAAAAAATATGGCAAAAAATCTCTCAAACAAGTATGCAACTTTTCTATTAGTAAAATAAAAGATAACTTTGGAAATCTTATTTCTAGTTTTAAATATTGATTACTTTGTGGTTTTAGTGGCTTCAAAAGCAACAATGTGCCAAGGCGTAGAATGAGAAGGTTGTTTTTAAGAGATCGTTGAACACAACAAAGATGTGTTAATGGTAGAAAGGGGTATTATTACAAGATTTCAAGCTATTTGCCTATTCCTAACCTATCTTCAGATTGCACTTTTTTCCTTTTTTTTTGCCATTTCTGTGTAATTTGTAATTTTCCCTTCCAGGGATGCTTAAAGATAAATACAGTATATTCCAAAATTTTTGTGCATACATTTTAGAATAAATCTCTAAATCTTTATTTACGTTTAAAATGTCTTTATAGACTTAGTGGTTAATTTTTAAATGTCTTTTACAGAGGAATTTGTGGAGGCAAAACTTAATGTATTAATTTATTAAAATTAATTTCTCATTCACATAAACAAATGTGGATAGAAATTAATATGGAAAAATGAAAGAATGATTCAATATAAATCACAGTAATGGTTGCATGGAAGAATTTGCATTGTTGCTGTAACACCTGTGCCGCCTCGGCCCCGGGGGATAAGATCTGGCTCACCGGATTACTGAGCCGCCTCTTTATCTCCCCCTAGTGTGTCTGCGTGCGTATATGTTTCACTGTTGCACTTGATCAAGTTCACCTCTGTCCCCCTTATGTGTCTCTATTTAAACCAGCCGACCCCGTAGTTCCGTCTGTTCACTGTGTGTTTTCTTGTAGTGTGTGTGTGGCACGAAGAGCCACTGCTTCCTCTCACAGGAGTAAATCAGGCGGGAGAGCTGCGGCGAACCAGTCTCTCCGGTGGAGGCTTTATGTGAATCAGTGTCAAGTTCATGTGAGCTGCACTCACGATCCTTCAGTTTGTAGTCATTCCTCAGCCAGAGGGGCTGATCTTCGTCAAGGGCTGTTTACAGCCGTTTCTCGCGCCCGCAGCTCCAGCCTGGAAATCAGTGAACTCTTGTGTGTGTGTGTGTGTTTTTTTTTTCTTTGTTCGTTTGAGTTCGGTTATATTGTTTACGAGAGTGATCCGCAAGGAGTGTATCCAAACCACGGGGGAAAAAAAGAGACTAATAAAAACGAGTTTGAACTAAAACCCTGCATCTGCGTCCGCTCTTTCCAGGAGAATCATGACAGTTGCATTTACTTCATGGACTCAATTGGAATGGATCATTTCGCAGTGTTACAGAAAAATGAAATAGCAACTGAGTTTGGAAATATCAACAACAATGCTGTGAGTTGAGCCTAAAAGCTGCATGCAACCCAAAATGTCATCACTCACTCAATGATGCCTTCATCTGCCATCCTCAGTTCACAGCACAACTAGCTGATTCAATTAATGTTCTATCCTTCCCTCTGCTCCTCCGCAGTTTAATAGCGATTCTATACCAAGCTCCCTCAATGTTCCATGAAATTGGGCCAGATTGCAGTGTCGTTTAATTAAAGCAATCCTTGCTGCATTGAAATTGCTTCTCGTGTAATTCTTTTCTTTTCTTTTCTTCCACACTTAGAACAACAGTCAAGAAACTACACTCTCAGGAACCAGGTTATAATCCTTTTTTTTATATAATTTTTTTCTTTATATTTATTTCAGGTTGAAAATCATGAGTTGTTTACTTTTTTGTAGTGTATATGACTGTAAAAATACATGATATTATGGTTTTAGAAACTTGTAAAAAAAATAGCTTTAAAACAAAGTAATTATCACATAAAATCTCACAAAAACTAGTATTTACAGTGCCCTCCATAATTATTGGCACCCCTGGTTAAAATGTGTTCTTTAGCTTCTAAACATTTTTTGTTGTTCTAAATAACATAGGACCACAATAGAAAAAAAGAGAAAATTCCAATCATTTATTCAGTGGAAAAAAAATCCCACATTAAGAAATAATTCTTTTACATCAAATCATAGGTGCCACAATTATTAGCACCCACAAGCCCCTTTTGCCAACGAAACAGCACCTAATCTTCTCCTATAATGTTTCACAAGATTAGAGAACACAGGGATCTTCAACCATTCCTCTTTGCACAATGTCTCTAAATCATCCAGTGACCTGACTCCTCTCCTCTGCACTCTCCTCTTCAGCTCACTCCACAGGTTTTCAATGGGGTTGAGGTCTGGGGACTGAGATGGCCATGGGAGGAGCTTGATTCTGTGTTTGGTGAACCATTTCTGTGTAGCTTTGGGCACATGTTTTGGGTCATTATCTTGCTGAAAGACCCATCTTCAGCTTTCGGGCAGAGGCCACCAGATTTTTTCATGATGCCATGCACCCTAACAAGGTTCCCAGGGCCTCTGGAAGAGAAACAGCCCCACAGCATCACCGATCCTCCCTCATACTTCACAGTGGGTATGAGGTGCTTTTCTGCATACTCATCTTTTCATACCCACTTAGAGTGTTTGTTGCCAAAAACTCTATCTTGGTCTCATCTGACCAAAGAACACGGTCCCAGTTGAAGCCCCAGTACCGCTTAGCAAACTCCAAATGTTTGCGTTTATGATTGTGACTGAGAAAAGGTTTTTTCCTTGCATGCCTCCCAAAGAGCTTGTTGGCATGTAGATAGCATCTGATGGTTGTTTTGGAGACTTTGTGACCCCAAGATGCTATCATTTGTTGCAGTTCTTTAACAGTGAGCTTTGGAGAATTTTTTATTTCTCTTACCATCCTCCTCACTGCGTGGAGGCAAAATAAACTTGCGTCCTCGTCCAGGCTTGTTTACTACTGTTCCAGTTTTTTAAAACTTCTTAATGATTCCTCTCACAGTAGATATGGGCAAGTCCAGGCCGGTGGCTATTTTCTTGTACCCATTGCCTGACTTGTGAAGGTCGACACACATCTGACTTACTTGAATGGTGTGTTCCTTTGTCTTTCCCATGTTGAAGAGTGGATAAGAGAAATGGCCTCTGTGTCACGTCATATTTATACCCCAGGGAAGCAGGAAGTGATAAATTACTAATTAAATGTTCTTAGATACTCTGTTCAACTTTGTAAACTACTGTAGAAATTACAGAAATACTTCAATTACATTTATTTTCTAGTAATTGTTAAGGGTGCCAATAATTGTGGAACAGGTTATTTTTTGAAAAATAATTATTTGTAGTCAGGGATTTTTATTTCCCCTTAAAATTACTTTATATTCATATTATATTTTTCTGCAATTTTCAGCGTGACAATATGCTTCTGCAATAAAAACTGAATTTATTTTAAGGCTTTTAACACATCCTAACCAGGGGTGCCAATAATTATGGAGGGCATTCAATAAGATTACACTCAATACAGTGTAATAAGATGCAGATGAAATGTTCACTAACGGTTATGTACCATTTATTTACATAGGAAAATAATAACAAAACCATATAAGACTCAAGATGTACTATTTACACGATAAAATCCTAGAAACTATTTGTATTTAAGTACATTTTACTGTTGTGATAGTAAGTACAAGGGAAAAGTTTTCTCAATCATTTCTCTTTGATAATACCGGTGATTAAACTTGTCAACTGTTCTCCCTGAATCTTAACTGTCCACGGTATGGGTTTGTCCTAAGAGTAAATTAACCCTGTTAATGAACAGACACAATGTTAAAGAATAAAAACAAAGATCTTAAACATTGAGACACAAATTAATATTACATTACAAAGTAAAGAATAATGGGGGGAAATTAGCTGTGTTATATATTTAAAAAATGTAATTATCAACTTCCACTTTGCCTGAATGAGTGTAACATTGCAGTATTTACACTCCACTGTCTCAATTTACACTCCACCTCAAGTGTGATGCCTCACATCACTGCAGTACTGTTCTAGACCATGCTGATAGAAACACATACTGATCAATCAGAACATTAAAACTACAGACAGGTAAAAAGAAATTGGTCCCAACCTCTACACTTGTGGCACACAATGTGCCACCACGTTTTCCATTTTACAGGCATAATGTGGTGTAAACATCAGAAGTCAAACCGCCAAATATTGATACATGACAAGCTAGGAGTGAGAATAGAGTAGGTCGAAGGTGTAGATAAAAGATTTCCAGGCACATGATGGCTATATGAAACTACACCTCTGTGACATACTGCGATTGTACAAATGTGGCTTAGAACCAACGTAAAGATTTAGTTTTTATATTGTTTTTGAGATTTAATGCCACACACAGCTGTATCAGGAAGTATTCAGACCACTTTATTATTTTGCATATTCAAATAAAAAAATCCCATAGATTTACAACAATAACCAATTGTGACAAAGTGAAAATATAGACATTTTTACTACTGTAATTTAGAAAATAACTAAAAAATAAAATCTTACATTTGCTTCAGACCCTTAATTAAGTGCTGTGTGAATGGACCTTTGCTAGCAATTACAGACCTGAGAATTATTGGGGATGTTTTCTCTAAGCTTTTGACATCTGGAATTGATTTCAGATTTTTATTATCATTTAATTTAATAAATTTGCTGAAAAAAAATAAAAGAAAACATTTTCATTTCACATGCATTTTTGTACATATAGCGCTCTCCAAACTACTTGTGAGGCCAATTCCTTGTGTTTGCTGTATATATCCAATCCCTTGTTCCTGTTTAAAATCAGTCTTATTAATGTTTAGTGATGGTAATCGGTGATATCAAAATGTGTGTTAAGTTACTGCTAATGCAGAGCCAACGTTTCTTTAAAATAAATACACCCATTTTACATTTTCTCATTAAAACCCATTTGGCTTAAATGTTGTCATTGGTTTTAGCTTGACAAAGCATGAATTCCTGTTGGGCTTTTTTTTTGTAGTGGCCTTAACAGGTCTTAACAGCTTTCAATTTTGCTGCCAGACTTTTTCACATTTTCTATGATTTTATGATTATAGAGTAAACAATCTAAAACAATCTGTGATAGACCAAGTCCAGGGTGATAGTGAAGGACCTCAGCCACCCTAACAATGAACTGCGGTTAGGAAAGCACTTCCACTCCCTGAGGGCCAACACAGAAAGGCTGAGGTGGAGCTTCTTCCCGCAGGCTATTCGGGCCCTTAACCAGAACACTACAAAGGACTAAACTGATTTCCTTTCACATAGTAAAACACACACACACACACACACACACACACACACACACACACACACACACACACACACACACACACACACACGCACACACACACAGACACACAGACAGACACACAGACACACACAGACACACACAGACA
>QMIH01000053.1:641349-688988 GCA_003987875.1 Clarias batrachus
CACACACACACACACACACACACACACACACACGCACACGCACACACACACGCACACACACACAGACACACAGACAGACACACAGACACACACAGACACACACAGACAGACACACACACACACACACACACACACACACACACACACACACACACACTGCCAAACATGACTGCCAAAGCATCAGAATCATGATGTAGCACATTTCCTGCACAATTTACATTTCTCGTTTGCATACAGTTCATTTGCACATAAAAATGAGGACTAACCTGTGTCACGACATAATCACACTGCTGCTGAAACACATTTAATTTCATTCAGACTCCATGTTTCAATCATGGACTTATCAACTTATGCTGTTATAACAGAACACCATACTCGTTTGTTGTGTATTTTCAAAATAGATTTAATAATCCTTGATTGTTGTATCAGAGTAAAAAAGGTGTGTTTATCAAGGAGCACATCCCCGAGACATCATGAGGAAGAAACCTTAAAATGAACCAGATGCTGAGTATAGTGGGATTATAAAGCATTGCTATACTATCTACTGTGGTTAAGAAGTGCAAAAGTTTAGTGATTTGCATTTTCGCCCAGTGACTGTGCCAATTTAATTTTGATTTTCTTGGTTAATCTACAGGTGATGCATGTGATGCTTGCAGTGCTGCCTTGTGATGTATTGGTGTTCCATGTGTATAGTTCTTCCTTCAGTTAAAATGAAGGTCCACTTAAACCCTGACCAAGATAAAGCAGTTATGAATGATGAATGACTGAATGAGATAATAGCTAATGAGTGTAACTAATATTAACTACATACTATATATTTGTTTTGCTATGTTTCTAATTAGGAAACCTAATAGAGTTAAGATTTATGGAATGTTTCCCACCTAGCATTAATAACGTGTTCTCAATAAAAGTGAGCATCATTAAACGCATCATACTGTTAAATAAATACTAGCCATTCTAAAATCCATTTCAAACTTTCCAATTATAATATACTGCAGAGGTATGTGGTTTTCTTGGACAATAACAGATAGGTGAACAATTATTATTAAGTGAATCTGCTTCCTGGGCCCAATACTTTTCCTTACATGTTTTGATTTCAGACACTTACTGGATGCACTGATTCTCTGGATCCCCTTCCTGAAAATGTCTGGAATAAATGAACCCATTGGTCACCAGTCCCTGGCCATCTCTTCCTTCTGTTAACAATGGCCTGAATGTAGAGAATGATCATGTTATCACATCAGTGGAGCTTTTATTACCGGATGGCACAGACATGTTCCAGGAGTCAAATTGTGAAAGAGTGTTTCTGGGAGCATGAGCAATCATTTTTACACATGAACTGGCCACCACATTGTCTGCTGTAATCAAAGCTTAAGGTGGTCTAAGCAAATATTTAGTAAGTAACATTTGTTTTCTTTTTGGCTGGGCAGCGTAGGATAAAAAAGAATAATAATCTTGATATCAGATATCTAGTGTATAAAAGGCGGATGTTGTAGAAAAAGATTAAAACAATAGCCCCATCTGCTGGATAAAAACACCTAACATGCCTATTGCCTATTAAAGCAATGAACAGTACTGTATAGGTACTAGTTAACATTTTTTCTAGTGTGTGTGTGTGTGTGTGTGCGTGCGTGTGTAATGGGACAATGGATATTGAAAGGTTGCATTCATTGTCCCTAACATTTTTTGACTACTTACACTTTTGAATTAATAAAAAAAATCGTTTTATTATCACTACAATATTGCTCACTGAATCATCTCTAATGCACATATTAATTACAGGTAACAATTATTCATGAAATGATTATTTAACAATGTCAGATTAAAATAAAAGAAAGCAGACTAGCTGAACCCAATGTACACTCTACACATATTCTAATATGTTAATTTATTAAAAAGTAGTGGGAAATTGAGTTTATATAGAGCTGATAAAGCTTCTTTTTGTATTCATGATGATCATACAGTATTTCATGTGAGCAGGTTTGTTCAATTAAGCAGCAGCCATCTCAACAAGAATTTGACACAAATTATCCAATTGCATTTAGATTTAAAACCAATTGTAAAATTACCTTGAGAGTCTTTGGGCACTCTAAGAATTCCAGAGTCTCAGATTTTTTTTACAAGGTTTCAGACATTATTCAGCTTGTTAGATCTGATGCATGGCAACAGCTGTCATTAGTAAATGCCAATTTCAAAGCTTTACAAATACTTTGACTCTTCAAACCTTGTGCACACACTTGCGGACAGCCATGGGTTCCTCTAAGCAGCTGTGTAAGACTTTGAAAATGAAAGTTATTGATGCCTACAATGCAGGAAAAGGCGACAAGAAGATAGGAAAGTGTTGTCAGCTTGCAGTTTCCACAGTGAGAAATGTACTTAAGAGATGGCAGTTCAGGGGAACTGTGGAGGTCAAGATGAGATCTGGAAGACCAAGAAAACTCTGAGAGAACTGTTCATATGCTGGTCAGAAAGACAAATTAAAACCCCCATTTGACTGCAAAAAACCTGCAGGAGGATTTAGCAAACTCAGGAGTGGTGGTGCACCGTTCCACTGTGCAGCGATCAAAGAGTCAGCAGAAGAAAAACTCACCTGCGGAAAAACCTTTCCTGCGAAAAACTTACCTTTGTACAAAGAAGTATGCAAGAAGTACTGTAAGCAACAGAACATCTACAGATGTGTTTTGGAAACAAGTGCTGTGGACTGATGAAATTAAAATTCAATTCTATTCTATTTTATTTTATTTGTATAGCGCTTTTAACAATTGACATTGTCGCAAAGCAGCTTAACACAATCAAAAGAATTATTTAAGTTTGTATGAGAAGTGAACATGTATGAATCAAAATGATAAGATTGTCCCTGATGAGCAAGCTGAGAACGATGGCGACGGTGGCAAGGAAAAACTCCCTGAGATGGTAATAGGAAGAATCCTTGAGAGGAATCAGACTTAACGGGGAACCCATCCTCATTTGGGTAAAATGGATAGCAAGGATTGATGGAGGCAGGCATGTTTGGAGAAAAAAGGAGCAGCATTTCATGAAAAGAACACCTTGCCAACTATTAAGCATGGAGGTAGATCTATCATGCTTTGGGGTTGTGTTGCAACCAGTGGCACAGGAAACATTACACTGGTGGAGGGAAGAATGGATTCCACTAAATACCAGCAAATTCTGGAAAACATCACATCATCTATAAAAAAAGCTGAAGCTGAAAAGAGGGTGGCTTCTACAACTGGACAATGATCCTAAACGTACCTCAAAATCCACTATGGAATACCTCAAGAGACGCAAGCTGAAGGTTTTGGAACGGCCATCACAGTCCACTGAATTAAACATCATTGAAAATTTGTGGGTAGATTTTAAAAGAGTTGTGCATGCAAGACGACCAAAGAATATTACAAAACTAAAAGCCTTTTGCAAGGAAGAATGGGAGAAAATCCCAAGTACAAGAATTGAAAGACTTTTAGCTGAATATAAAAAGCGTTTGCAGGCTGTGATATCCGCCAGAGGAGGTGTTACTAAGTACTGATTATGTAGAGTGCCAAAACTTTTGCCCAGTGCCACAATAATGTTTTTATTTTTTTAATCTTTGTTCAATTTATGACATAAAAAGTAACAATGCACCAATGTTTGCTGAAAATATTATAATAATATAATATCTGGGGTTAGAGTTTAGTAGAAGCGTTCTGTTCATCTGTGTGACAAATAAAAGTAAGCTGCATTGTTGACTACTAGATTATTAAGTTAGTGGGAAAATGTTGCAATTTAGCAAAAAAAGAAAAGCTTAAAGTTAACTATTTATTAGAAGGTTTGAAAGTACTGTACTAAGTTGATATTTTAATGTTGTTTTGAACATCCTCAGACACAACATCATCCATGTTTTTGTCCGTTTCAAAGAACTCACGCTCATCTATTCCTTCCCTCATGTAAGTATTGTGCTTATAGTCTGGGCATACACTGCATCAGCCACCCTTACTAACATTATAATCAGCCCAAATTTCTGCCTGGTCATTTGTCCTTTGATTTGCAGTTTGAGCAGGTTCCAAACACCTGATTCATTACCCAAAGGACCAGTAACCTGGTGCCTGAATGACCTGATAGATTTTTGACATTTCAGAAAGTTTGGTAGCTGACTTTCAGCATGAGCAGGTCCACAGTCTGATTTGCCACAATTCTGCATAAACTCACCACAACAAGCCGTGCTCATATATTTCCAATTTTATAGAATTAGGTTTGTGTGGGCCATCTGTTTGGGCTATTGTGTTGTATATGTTTTAGCACAGATGATACTGTAGTAGTATTCAGTCCAGCATACTGAGAAAACTTTCTACCTCGATGGTATCCAAGCTCTATGAAACACTGGGATGAATGCATTAATATATCAGGGGCTCATAGAAAAGTAGTTTATCTTTTCATTTTTTACAGTGTTTTGTTATTCTGCATAATCAAAAGTCACGAGTATATTTCTATATACAACAAAAATGTGTGTGAATATCAGAGGTGGGTAGTAACGAGTTATACTTATATGAGTAGTTTTACTGCACCATAGTTTTTACGTTTACTTGAGTACATTTGTGAAAAAGAACCGCTACTCTTATTCCACTACATTTAGCTAAACTCGTTCATTTTCTAACCAATTATTCCACACATGCAGCCGGTATATCTACCGCATGACTGTTTCACCAATCAGACGCAGCAACAATAATCACATGACTCCATTTGACCAATCAGCGGCATAGTGGGAAAAAAATCTTTAGCTGGTGTTCTGTAAATTAATCCTACATGTGAATCCGTCCTACATACGCTCACTGCGCATGCGCAAGCAAAAGTTTCCGCATCTGTCTCTAATTTTGCCGAACGCCCATAAATCCATGTTGATACTAGTGGGATCTTGCGGTTAGTGTACAATCTTGCGGTGAGCATAGAACAGTGGCGGCCGCCTCTCTTAAAATTAAGCAATTTTTAATATAATAATTGTTTATTTTAATAATGAAATAAGGTCATTTAGTCACAATATTTCGCGGTATTTCTTAATATAATTTTTATTTTTAAAAAACTCTCAACTGTATTACGTTAATTTGTGTTCGTGTACGCGGGGCGCCGGACAAACGAGTGTCTATGTAGACACGTAAATCTTTGAAAAGCATGTGACTTGAGGCTGAGTTCTGATTGGATTTCTTCAAATCATCCTTGGGGCGCAGCCCTGTGCGCACCTAACCCTCCCACTTTTGTTCTTAGCGAATCAATATTGTTTTTAAATATTTGGGCTCATGCGATTGGACTATTCTCAACGAAGAAAGGAGAGCAACATTTATTTTCAAATACAGCCACTAGCCTGTGTTTATACAGCTTTTGTTTGTTTTTGTGCATTTGTGTGTTTTTCATTACTGACAATAAACCTACTTTAAACTTCAACTCACTGTTTTAAAGTACATTTATTGCATGATTCATTTCATACTAGCAGGAATGATGCTTAATCACCTGATAAATGATTATTAAAAGTTATTCCATTTAATTTTTAAAATAGTTATTATTTCCTTTTGTTTGCAGCCACCCCCCCCCCCCCCATTTTTTTGCACCAGCCGCCACTATTATAGAACGCGTTTTTTCCCCCATGTTTGTGTGATTATATGCTAACTTTAATTGAACATATATTGTTACTGTAACAGTCTATGAATATATAAGTATTTTTAAGTGCTGAATTAATCAGCAACACATGTGTTGTACATTTTTATGCATCCCAAAAAACATACCTCGCATCATATACAAAACATGTTTCGCTTGCAAAAGAGTTTCTCTATCTGCCAAAACAGACAAACAGTTCAGCATATACAGTATAATACCTTCATGTATTTATTATAATTATAATAATAAAAATAAATAAATAATCCGACATTGCGATTGAAACAGGTATTCATTACTTGAGAAGTCTTTTCATCATATACATTTCTACTCTTACTTGAGTAATATTTTGGATGACTACTTTTAGTAATATTATTTTGAAGTGCAGCTACTCTTACTTGAGTAAATTGTTTGGCTACTCTACCCACCTCTGGTGAATATATGTTTAAAAAACATACATCTTAGAAATATAACCACATAAAATAAATATATACATTACTGTATTCATTTACCAGTTTGAGCTCCACGATAGACTGATGGAAGGCAAAAACATCTCTTTTGTGATCCTTTAACATCTTATACGTCATTAAAAAGAGGTTCTCTGGAATTTCTTTTAAATTTGTTAATATTGCAGATTAATAGAATCCTGTTACATAAATTTATCATGTTTAGATGTATTTATTGAACATTTTGATTAATACAAATCAAACAGTGCAACAAGTTACAGGTATTGTTTTTTATGAAGAAACCAAGCTAACAATAAAAAACAAGTTGCTAGTGCCAATTTATGTTCTTTATCTAATAATTACTGCATTTTTATTCAGCTTTTTCAGCATTAGTGATTCAACAAGCTTTAACTAAAATGTTTCTTCAACCTTTGATTATTTGGGTTCTTTAGGCACGTTACTTTGGTAGGACATTTTTCTCAAAGTAGCCAGGATTGCTGATATTGCCTGCTGGTAAGTATTGGCCCACCACAAAGGTTGTAGTCCCATCTGTGGCCACTCCAACACCTAACCTCTTGGAGTCCTTCCATACCACCTGCGTGAAGTGGCCTTATGAGGCCATCAAAAATGTGTCAATATAGTACATTTGTATCTTGAAAACATCACAAGCTGTTTGTTGTGTTTTCTAAGTATTCATTAAAAGGCACTTTAAATATTAAGAAATCTTAGGGGTATAATCAGCACAACCGTAAACTCAACATACAATAGGTTACCATCTTGATTGCTTTGAAATTGCTAGTGAAAGAGTAAAATTGCTTTTATGTAAGTTCACCTGTTCCAGAGCTGAATCCTGGCATTTGAAAGTTATAGTTCTTAATTTCACTGTACCAGTTTTCCACTGCTTTGTGTCCTGTTGTGGGGGAAAAAAATCACTTAATGACATGAAAAAGACAAGGAAGACTAGTATCTAAAGATTACCTAGTAAATTACAGTACTTCCCTGCAAGTCTTTGGGGTGATGAGCTGTATGTATAATACAGGTTCTCTCCAGTGTTGGCGTTGCTGTGTTTTAGGGTTCTAATCGACAACAGGTGCTCAGCCCATGCCTGAGCAGAATGATTTAGATTGGGGTCCAGTGTAAGAGGTGGTGCTCCATGATTCCTGCGGTATTTATTGTGGGCCTGAAGGAATTCTGCTGCAAAGTTTGCATCTGATAACAACATGTACAACATTTAGCAACCTACAGTAAACATTTGAAATAGCCATGTCGTCACAAATAATTGAAAAGATAGACAGCACTTCTTGCAGCAATCCAGAAAATTATCAGCAATAAAAAATTACTTAGCACTAAATACTACCAGAATCATTTTTTTAATTTCACTTAGAAGTCACAAGATCACATATTAATTTCCAGTGCACAAAAAATGCAAATCCAGTGATTTCCCTTTATTAAAACATAGACTAAAAGTACATGAAATAAAAAAATGAACAGTTTAGAATGATAAAATCCATATTTTTAAGTTAGAAAAATATTAAAAGAAGACCTACAGGCTTTAGATTAAAGCAATACTCACCTGCCATGCTTGATATGTTTTAAAGGCTATAAGGCAAAATGGAAATAATGTTATTTGTATGAATTATTTGTATATTGTTTCTCTATTTATTTAAATTTTCATGAGTACATCACATATTTAAAGTCATACCTGTTGTCATAAAGTCTCGCTTGCACTCTTTTCTCTTCCTTTGGTTTCTCTTCCACTATTTATCTCAGAACAAGAGTACCTCCCTCTCGGGTGAAGGGGCTACTGTGAATTAAGGAAGCTGAATTTGTTAAAAAGAAATTTTAATCCTGGTATCATAACACATGCATTCTCACAGACATATACAGTAAGGTAGGAAAAATGAATAGGGCACCCTTCCAAAAACACAGACAGACGCACACACCCTTTTTTCCAGACATTGCAAATTAGTATTAAAACTAAGCAAAACAGCACAATATTGAAATATTGTGCAGTTCCTTTATTTCTTTCTTTCATTCAAATTTTTCAACAATTAAAAAAAAAAATTGAACCAAACGTTTTGAATGGAGAAAAAAGGTATAATATGATCCTGTAGGTGCATGTGATATTTACGCACATAGATGGTTTTACAATACATTTCTCTAACCTAAACAAATTCACAAATATCTTAATGAATAACACACATTCATTAATCTATTCTTCACTGTGAAGCATTTCATAAGATTTTAGAAGCCCCTGAGAAAGGACTGGTACTTTCATTTTTGCAACATGCTACCTCCACCCCTACCTTTCACCCAGAACATTGCAAAAATCCAGATCCCTTTGACCTTTACTGTGTAATCCTAAGCATTAAGTCCAATTATTAAATAGAATATATTGTAATGTGTGTATAACATTCTGTACATAATATATTCTGAGCTTAAAAAGTAGACATGTTGGTACTACTTAAAGTACATACAGTACAGTATGTGTGTGTAGGTGATGTGCTTGACAGTTATGCCTATTATTGCAGTTACTGGAAGGACGAAAGATTTTCAGTTGTGTGAGTCACTTAAATAATCCTTCCTAAAAGCTGCTTTCTCAAGCCAAAAATTAAGTTCTCTGTCACCAGGGATTCTTTGTCTCTAAACAAAATGAGTCTCATTCTGTGTCTGTGGCACCTGAAAAGCCTAACATTATTTAAAATAAATCTTATTGATTTTAGGTGATGTCTATCCAACTTTAATACTTTAGCATTAATTTATTTGAAAACATAATAATAATAATAATAATAATAATAATAATAATAATAGGATTATTATTATTATTATTATTTATATGTATATTTTTTTATTTAATTGTTGTAAGAATTTTGAATGAAACTATTAAACAGACAGGATTAATTTTTAAACAGGTGAGACACAAACAGAATATCAGTAGAAGATACCCAAAGGCCAGGAAAAAACAAATAGCTTGGTAAAGTTGGCTGAAGCCCCTGAGGGCAGTGTATAAGATGTACTGTAGTTAAATAGACCATAGTTGATTAAGAACAGGAATGTGTGAATAGAGAGTGTGTTCTTGCTTGTTGAGTGTTGTGTTGAGTCTTGTTTTCCGTGACCATATTTCACTGCAAATTCTCTGAAATGTACTTCAGAGTAGCCACAAATGTGAAAGTTCCGATCTGGTGGCATTGATAAGTAGCATTGCAAATCTAAGTTAAAACGGGCTCATATGGAGCTAAATGGAGTTAAATTGTTCATTTGTGACAATGTGCATCAATGTCAATGTTCAGTTATCACAAAATAAAATTCTTATAGCAACACAAAATAGATCAACTGTATGATCTAAGGTCTGCTCAGATGAGTTTCTTAAATGAGATGTGATTCTTGTTTGTAAAAGTAATACGATCTACAGGGTGGGCCAAAAGTAGGGTTACAGTTACTTATAGATATAAAAATTATTAATATCAAGAAGGTGGACTCTTTGTGCACTGGAGATATTAAATGTTCAATGTAAAATGTCTAATATGTAATTATAATAGATGTAAATAAAAGTCTAAATTTCTAAGGAAAATGTTTAAGTGTTAACTGTAACCCTACTTTTGGCCCACCCTGTATAAGATGTAATAGAGATATAAAAAATCAGGTGATACACAAGGAGCGGATTATTTACATAAAGGTGATTTTGAAGAGGAACACACAGGCATGGACATATTATGAGCACCATGTGTATATTTGTAATAGTTACATTATCATTAAATACTTTCATGCCCTATTAAATACAGACTGTGAACATATACCTAACTATTTAGGATTTAGACACTTAGATACATTCATAATCCATAATTCATAAATTACAACAGACTTTTGACTTACTTTATTACAGATTCCATGGTGGACCAGCAGTTAATACTCAGCTTTTTCACTGCTGAGAAAAAGGGTGGAGTCCCTCCAAGATGTTACATGGATAGCCCCTGTTATCTAAAGTCAACACTTTTAACTGTTTTTTTAGGTTGACACTTATTATTTAACAATGACACTTGTAATGGAAATGTGACTTTGTTAATTTTAAAGTTAAACTGATTTCCTTTTGAACGTCTTTTCAACCTTTCTTGATATCTCGCCTTCCTTGGCCAGAATTCAGTTTAACATACTTAACATATTTGAGGAAGAAGATACAGTACATCCTGCTATATGTTTGTCTATGTCTATTTGTCTATGTAAGTCTATGAGCTAACAATGATGCTGTGACATGCTACAATTTATTTACTGACATTTCTTGATATTATAACCCAGTTCAGCTTTTCATTCTTACTATTAAGTTACTGTTGTTTTATGGATTTTGATTTTAGTATCGTGATGTGTATGATTATCTTTTAATAGGAAGGCAAAAAGATTTAAGGTTAAATTGTGCACCCTCTATGAAGAGAATATATTTTAATGGTTCTTACCAACGTTGCATTTTGGCTCCATTGGTGTACATTCTGTATACAAGTTACTGCAAATGTAGCACACACCCATGTCGAGCATTGCATTGAATTATTGCCAAACTTAATTTTTCTCGGGTTCAGGTGCGTTCAGGTTAGCTCTGTGCAAACATACCTGGAGAAATCTCGATATGGCGCACTAGGAGATTAGTTAAGTAGTTACAGTAAGTATCCATTCTTTTAATCTTATAGTTGACCTTCCTGACACTCCATTTTGCTAGAAATCCGTTAAACCTATTCAACCTGTGCAAATTACCTTAGCTGAGAGCATCATACTGTATATATCCAGCATCAATATTCTTGAGCCTGTAGTAAATTCTCCTGTGTTAATTGAGACAGTTTGAGTTTTGTTCTCAGGTCAAGAATGTGTCCTTTTCTATTTTTTCTTCCTTAATTTCTCCATAACAAAATCTCAATTTCCTTCCTGAGCAAGATAAGCCTTTGTATTTACAGTACATGGTGGTCTGGTGGATTAATCGCATGGTTTTGGTGGGTGCTTGCCCAGCCATGTTATTGCTGGCATGGTGCTGGTGTCGGATGGGTCTGTTTGGTTGTCTGTGGGGCTGCAGCCTGATATGGTTTTCTCCTGTTGTGACACAACCAGCTCAGGTTTGGAAAATTGTGCACTCTAAGATGTCTTTTCTGATCACCTCAATTGTGGAGAGTGTTCAGTTGAATTTTCAGCCAAAGCCTAAACCAGTCAGGTCATTTGGATGGGAGCTGTCAGATAGTATTGTAGACTGCTGATTGCTCACATGGCATTTCCAGAGCTCTTGGCCTGTATGAATATGGTTTGGTGCCTTGTGCTGCTGCTATGTGATTGACCGACTAAAAGGTTGCTTAGATGTACAGTTCCCTCTCTCTCTTCTCTCCTCCCTCTCTGTCACTCCCTGTCTTCATGCACACACACACACACACACACACACACCACAGCTTTATTGTCCTGTGTTTATTTACTATATTCATTGCCATTTCTACCTGTGTCAGATTTTTTATAGATGTATTATTCTTTCTCTATATTTAATATATGTATGCATGTATTCATATATGTATATATTAATATATGTAATTTTTAAAAAGTGGTTCCTCCTCCCAGTTTTCCCCTGAAGACATCTAGGATGCTGTTAGGCTTGTGTCCACACTGTAATTTAAATGGTGAAAATCCATACATTTACATTTACGTGGGCATTTGGCAGACACTCTTATCCCGAGCGATGTGCAAAAAGTGAGTTGTCGTTTCTGTCATTGGATAGATACTTACATTTGGTTAATAAGATACTAACCAAGTGCCATCAGTCAAACACAGTTGGTAATGGGTTTTTCTTTGAGGCCTTGGGGGGTGGTTGGGGGGTTAGTCCAAGTACTGAAGAAACAAGTCAGAGACAGATTCAGACCTGCCAGGAGGGAGTTGCATTAGTCCATTCTTGAAATAACAAGGAACCTGTGTAGCTTGTGAAGAAAGAAAAAATGGACATAATCTTCTGATGTTGTAAAGAAGAAATCGACAAGAGGGAGTAGGGTTAGCAATGTCTGGGGAAAATGACAAATGATTGTCCAGAGTTATCCCAAGATTGTGGGTAGTGACTGAAGGAGTAATCTGATTGTTGTCCAGGGAGACTGGGGGGTTGAGTTGCCAGGGATGAACAGCAGTTCGGTTTTACTCAGATTGAGTTTCAGCTGCTATCCAGGATGAGATGCTTGCCAGAGATCCGCGTGGAAAGCTTAGTGTCCAAGGGAGAAAAGAAGAGAATAAGTTGTGTCTCATCTGCATAACAATGGTATTAGAAGCCATTCGATTATTTGACCTTACCAAAAGGCCGGGTAGAGAGGGAGAAGAGAAGAGGACCAAGTACTGAACTCTGTGGGATACCAGTAAAGTGTCTGCTTGGGGCAGATGAAGATCCCCATGTCACCTAACATGTCCCATCTTGACATCTTTCACTGTTCTAGTTAAGGCCTGTCTACCCTCTCTGATTCCTCTCATTTCCGCTCTCATTCACTCCTCTCTTACTACTGGTATTGTCCCTATGTCACTTAAAACTGCTACTATCACTCCGATTCTGAAGAAGGCTAGTGCTGATCCGTGTAATTTCAATAATCTTCGCCCAATCTCCAACCTACCATAGCACTGAAACTGCTCTTTTAAAAATTACTAATGATCTTCTCATGGCAGCTGATTCTGGTTCAGTCCCTCTTCTAATCCTTCTAACCCTGCGTTCACACCGAACACGGCGAGAGCGTCAAAGATGCCGGAAGTCATTAATTTTCAATGGGAGCTGGCGGCGAAGAGCGGCGCAGGGCGGCGCGGCGAGGGCGCCGAGAGCAGCGAAGGGAGTTGAAATCAGCTCAACTTTAGGGTAATGAGCTATGACGCGGTTGAGCGGCAACCAATTAAAAGGGAGGTCCTCCGCTTGAGAGGATTCCGCGGGATGCAGTCCTGTAACTTTTGTTCAGGCGATATTAGTTCCCAAGCAAAATGGAGGAGAGGTTGATTATTGCGATAGCGGGTGTTTATTAATTATTAATGTTATTTTAATTAAAGACAAAGTCTAGTAAGTGATTCTAATGTTATAATAATAAGAAAAATAATATAATATATATATATATTAAATTAGACTAGCAATTCACAATGAACAGAAGCCACACCATACGAATGGCTTATAATTTGAATGGCAAAATTCTTCCACATTTTGGTCAGTCTCCATAAGATCAACAAGCTTGATTGCTTTGCGGCCCCTTTAAATACAAGAAAGGCATTCGGTCTACGTCAGAGCAGCGACAGGGTGAACTGTGACGCTCTCGCCGCGTTCCGTGTGAACGCAGGGTAAGTGCTGCCTTTGATACTATCTCGCATACTATCCTTCTTAATCAACTTATTTCTATCGGCATTTCTAAGACCCCCCTTGACTGGTTTAAATCTTATCTATCAGTGCGCACACAGTTCATAAAATTACATTCTTTTCGTTTTGAATCTTCACCTGTTAACACTGGAGTTCCACAGGGTCCTCTTCTCTTTATCACCTACCTTCTTCCACTAGGCAACATCTTTAGAAAGTATGACATTCTTTTCCACTGTTATGCGGAGGACACCCAACTCTGTCACTGTAGCAAACCTAATGCTAATGCTACCCAACTTCCTCTCTTCTCAACTACTTTAATGAACTCAAATCCTGGTTCTCGTCCAATTTCCTTAAATTAAACAGTGAGAAAACCGAATTTCTGGTAATTGGCACTAAGTCTACTCTCTCTAAAATAAACAGCTTTTCCCTTTTTATTGACAATTCTAATGTCTCTCCTTCCACTCTGGTTAAGAGTTTGGGTGTCCTCCTGGACCGTGCACTTTCCTTCCAATCGCATATTAATAACATTACCCGGTCTGTTTATTTTCACCTACGCAATATCAATCGTCTACGCCCTTCTCTCACTCAGAAGGCCACTGCTATACTTGTCCACAATCTTGTAACCTCTCGTATCGATTATTGTAACTCCCTTCTTTTCGGTCTCTCACATAAAACTCTTCATAAGCTTCAACTGGTTCAAAATTCGGCAACTCGCATCATCACTAAAACCCCTTCATTTCACCACATCACTCCAGTTTTGTAGCAGCTTCACTGGCTTCCGGTACAGCACCATATAGACTTCAAGATCCTTCTTCTTACTTTCAAAGCTCTCCACAATCTTGCCCCCTCTTACGTATCTGATCTTCTTCATATTCATGTTCCCTCTCGCTCTCTCAGATCTGCCTCTTCTCTCCATCTCTCTGTGCCTTCTGCTCGTCTCTCCACCATGGGACAGAGGGCTTTCTGTTACTCTGCTCCCCGGCTCTGGAACTCTTTACCACCAGAAATCCGCAACATTGATTCACTGTCTCTCTTTAAATCCAAACTCAAATCTTACCTGTTTAATCTTGCTTACCCACCTTAAATCCTTCCTGCCCTCTCTCATGCACAGTTTCTCTTGGTATTTAATTTTGTGTAACGGCTTTCCAATAAGCCGCTGTGTTGGTAATATTCGAGGAAGTTCTTGGACGCGTACAAACAGAGAATATACAAAACATGTCGATGCAATTATATGTCTTACTTTATTTGTGCTCCATTAAACAATTGTCTTAAATCCACAAGTTGAGAATACTCATCAATGTTATCAAACCATAAGCGATGGCACAGCATTACATATTATCCTCCCACACGCTACTCTGTTGTGCGGTCAAAACTGTGTGCTTCCTAATTACCGACACACGCACACTCACCTGGCTCTTACGCCGGTGCTACCATTATATTGCGTCACAGAGCCATCGAGTGGCCAAAGAAACTTTACAATTAAATGGCTCCAACATTTTGATTTGTTGCTGGTATATTTTTTTCTAACCCTATTATGTTCTAGTAAAAAACAAACCAATGCCACGGTGTTCCACAGATTCCAAGGCTTGTAAGAATAAATAATAGAATCTTGTGGTTCACTGTGTCAAATGCAGCTGGCAGGTCAAGGAAGATGGTTTAAGGACAAATTGATAGTCTCAGTTGTAGCGCAGCCACATAATATATATATATATATTTGGTTCCCGGATGAAGTCTTCAGGGCTCTCTACAGAGCAAGAGTGTTAGGAATTACAGCACGCTGTTTTGGTGGACATTAATTCGGAGATTGTGGGCTATCATGAAGACTGTCGTTGGCGAATATCACTTTCATTTGGATTATCACCCTCCATTCTGCAACAATTCCACTCACTTACACATCAGCTATTTGGGTATATTTTGTAAATATTATTATTAGTTTTTTGTTGGTTTTAGCGCATGCTCAATTCTCTCCCTTGCTCTGCAGACTGCTGTTGTTCTCCACATGGTGTCAAAGTAGATTGAAGCTATGGAATAAAATCACTGTCAAAAATAATCGTGCCTAAAAAAAAGATATGTGTGTAATTTTGTGTTTTGTCCAAATTGGATATGAAAATCTACGGCCACGACAGTTTAAAAATACGAAATTTTGTGTGTTTGTTACCGTAAAACTCTGAAATATACGACTCTGACCATTTACAGACACAAAAGTTGTTTTTACAACTCCTTGGTTACACGGACGAATTGCGAAATTACGCCCACAAATGTAGGCCACATGCACAGGCATTACTATCCGAGGGAAGATGGGTCGAGTTTTAAACCACCGGCGCCAAAATGGCAGTTTAGCAGACGAGCGCTCTCTCATCGTCTCAGGTAAGCTGTTTTTTTTTCACAGATTCAGAATGTTTAAGAGAAGTAAAATTAGGGACCTTTTTGAACTATAGTAGGTAAGATAAAACGGTGGGAGGGGCGCATGCGCCAATTCGATTCCTCGTCCCTCGGCTAGTAATGCCTGTGCATGTGGCCGTGACGTATTTTTGACAGTGGTATAACACGCAACATTGTGGGCGTAATTTCGCAATTTGGTCGTGTAACAGAAGAGTTGTAAAAACAAGTTTTGTGTCTGTAATCGGTCAGAGTTGTATATTTCAGAGTTGTACTGTAACAAACACACAAAATCTCGTATCTGTAAACTATAGTGGCCATAGATTTTGGAATCCAACTCTGACAAAACACAGAGTTACTGTACACATAAATCCTTTTTTTACGCACAGTTATTTTTGACAGTGATTTTATTCCATAGAAGCTGGCTGATGTTTTGGAGTTGTGCAGTGTTTTCCTGGCAGAGTGTACTGTTCCTCTCCTTATCATCCACCCCAGACTTCTCTGTTTCCTGCTCCTGTTTTTTTCCTCAGAAGCCGTAGTGGCCTCCAGCTGTGTGATGTACTGTCTTTTAGCAGATAGTCTGTCCCTTACCAAGCTATTTGTTTCCAGCTCTGCAGACGTTTGTTATTCCTTAACAAAGTTTCAAGGAAGCATGGAGATAAATGATATCTTGCAGGATATTTCTCCAAAATATCCTCCAGATCTGTGACTTTTCCCTCTCTTCCCCTTATCCACATAATTTTATGCATTGTGCTGTTGCAGCATGATTGGCTGATTAGACAACTATCAAACAGCCTGAGGTTACAGTATGTTGCTTACATACAGTATACAGTATAAACCATGTAGCGCAGGCATAGGAAGTAGTATGTGTTACTGTTTTATAATTGCATATTTCATTCCTTGGCGTAGAAAAAGCCCAAGAGATTCACTCATAAATGCAAATACAAATGTTTTACCTCAAGATGCAGAAGACTGGTAATACTCAAGAAAACACAAAAATTTCTTAAGTACAGAAGAATTCTACAAAGACCTTATACAAGTTTAAAGTTATACTAGTGCAGCTGCATCAGATGCATCAGTTTTATTTGACAAGTTTTAGCAAAGTATTATTCTTCCACAGTTCCTCACAGAAAGAACTGGGTTACCTGGCTCCACATGGTTAATTAAAATTCCACATCGGTACTACTACACTGGCACTGTGTCCATGTATTAGCCCTACAACTATTGATCATACTTTCCCCACAGAGCATTCACTACCACTGAGCACCCAGGGGAACAAATTTCCCTGAAGGCCTGAGGAAAGCGCTTCTCCCCTGTATATTAATTACAGAGTGTTTATAAAGTACTCCATTGATGCTAATGATGTATTCATCATTATCATGGAGAAGACGTTTCTGTTGAACAACACAATAGGGAACTTAATTGTAATAAATGAATATTAAAATCTGATTCAGTGTGCCTTGTGGTTTACCAGTGTCCCATATTCAGTGTTTCAATAGTTACGTCTTTATTTTTCATATGTGCATCATTTTTCTATATCCAGGATTGTTATGAATTTTGGGTCATAGTTCAGGGTCAGTCATGATATGTTGCATAGGAGCAAAATCGAAGAGCATTTTTAGTCATTTTTGGCCTTTTGTTTATTGGTGCATGTCTGTATTTTGATATATGATAACATATGATGAACATATACAGGCCACAGGGTTGTGCAGCGTAGAATGTCATATCTTTTTTTTTTTCAGCACAACCTAGGCAATATGATGAATTAAATTTTTTATTTAATAAAAAAATGTATTTTTAACCAACTGTATGAACATGACTGAGCAAATACATATATACACATGTATTCAGCTTATTATTACATATGATTCTTTTATGTTTTTTATACTTTGTGTTTTATTGTGTTTATATTGAAAACTTTGGTTCCAAACACCCAAACACACAATTCGATGACTGACACCTCTAGTGATTCCAGCAGGGATCAATGCCCTTTCAAGATTTAAGGGTTAAGGCCCTTGCTGAAGAGCCTAAAAGTAGTGCTGAGGCTTTAATCCCCAAGCTTCTTATCAGTAACCCACATCCTTTACCTCATGCCAAGTAAAGTCCCCAGCATTGTATGAAAGACATATTACCTCTGCAAGATCATATTTTCAGCACATTTTTTTACTCCTTCCTATGATTCTTTTCCAAGATTTCCAAGACAGGTTTATGGATCTGCATTATGGATGTCAAACAGCATGTCATATTTACACTCATCACATTTAGGATAAAGATACTGCAATATCTTGTTGTTGCCATTCTACTGCCATCAGAACTTTCTAATGGTCATCACTGCACTGCTTTCTAACTTTGCACATTGTCTCCCAGTGTCTTGTGTTGTGAGTCTGCACACATGCTTGCACTCAAGCACTTTATGTACTGTATTAAGCATCCTTAATGTAATTTTTAGTTATGGGTGGTATTATGTAGCTCTGTGTTTTAAGGAGCACCATGGGCATGGAGCAACATTGTTTTGTTTCACTGTGTACTACTGTATATGGCTGAAATGACAATAAAAGTCACTTTGACTTTAAAGCTGAAGTCATCCCTGTTGATTGTGCAGCTTCTCCTACCAAACTTTTCCCTTCCATCCAACTTTTCCTTCTGTGATTCACCCTCCACGTACAGTAGGGTGTCAGTGATCTCTGACAAGTCAGAGAGATACATGGTGCTTATACTGTATGAATAGTAATATGATTACACTCAAAATGGGATTTTCCAAAAGTGTGAGGTAATATATACCTAGTTGGAAATGCATTTGGAGTTTGTTAATATTTTAAGCACGGTATGCACTAAAATATACAATACTGAAACTTGAATTTCGTTTGCGCATGTGCATTGTCGTCAGGGATTAGCTTCATCCGCAACTGGTCGTGTAGTAAAAACAGAAGTTGTGTTCTGGATTTGTTTTTGGAAATGGCTCTATTAACGGAGGAAAAAGTATTCATAGTTGGGTATTATTTCTGCTTATACTATTGCGTTGCGTGTGATAAACATTCCCTAAGCACAAAACCAAACAGGAAACATCTATCTGCTAAGGGCACATCATTACTGGTGTCAAATTCTGTAAAGATCAGCGCAACACTCACCTTAGAAAGTGTCCTTGGAAATGTAGCCCCTGGAACTCAAAGAACTCACTGCTAGCCTAGCAATGGGAGGTAGTCCTTTTATTGTTTTGTGTTTTAATCAATTACAACTCCAGCAAAGAAAAGCAATATATGGTAAATAAAGCTAACTACACAACACGATTCAAAGAAAATAAAAGAACACAAAGTCTTGTGAACTCAAACCAACAATGCCTAAGAACAACATCGTAGTACAACCGAATGCTTTTTATACCCCGGTCCTGTGACCCATGTTCTAACAGCATAACCCTAGTAACCAATTAGTAGGTTCTAACCTTATTAGGGAAATACTGATGAGCTGAGATGCCCTCTAACATAATCAGCATAATACATAAAATTGTCTTGTGTCTTACAAACTGTCAGGCAATTTCTTAAGAAGTGCGATGACCGCAGATATTACACCTTACAGAACATCTTAGGTGTGAAGAAAATCTTTGATAACCTCTGCTTGGCTGCCTGCAGCATCACAGATGTTAACTGATTCAGTCGTTGCAGCCATGTCAGGAAGCGGAGCCTTTGCAGCATTTCCTCTTGCAAGCACTCAGAGCATTTAGTTTCCTATGACGTCTTTGTGGCCGTTGAGCTGCAACTCGCCTTGCTTTGATGTCTAGAACAGTTTCAGCTTCACACATTACATCTCCTATCGTGAACTGGGGCATATGTCAACTTAAGACATGAGCACTTTCCACGACAATAGGGAAGTGGTCGTCAATGGAGACCAAGTATGAAAATTGTGCCAGACCAATTCTTTCCCATACCGTCCCATTCCCCAGATCGTACACCCCCTGATGCCTACTTGAGGGGAATGTTACAGGAGGGTGTGTTCAATTGTAACGATCCGCCAAGAGCTGTGACTTTTTAGATGATAAATAAAGGTACTACGACTAATGATAATTTTGGACATCAAGACACAACCACGACGGTATGTGTTAAAACTGTGAAAAATTATAAATAACATTAATCACAAGGAAGATCGTCACAAGTGTGCTTGAATTCCACTCCAGCTGTAAAGTCGAAGCATCAAAATGCTGCTCTATAACTGTCAACTGTAATGCATAGTAATATATCTACTGTAAATCATCATTGTAGTGCTTTAAAAATCAGTATTGATCACAATGTAATATAAAGGGGAAGCACTTTTATCTCCAAGTAAATTTGCAGTATGCAAGCCTCTATAATAGGGGTGGGCAATTATTTTTCCCCAGGGGCCAAATGAGAAGCAGAAAATATTGTAGAGCGCCAGATGCCGACTCACGTTGTAATTCATAAACACGGCGACGTGCTCTCCACAAACTAAACACACCGGTTTACCCCGACTTCAGTAAATAAATAATTAGTAGTCCATATTTTCTTGAAAACCACAGCCTTCAGTGTCCACCTTTCTTTTTTAGGCATGTGCAAACATTTTGAAGGGACACCATTACAATGACTTGTTGCTAATCACATGTACTCGGACTTGTTTCAAGCATAAACGCCTTGTGATCTGAGGGAGCCAGCCCTACAGCATGTATGAGCAAACGACACACCCACTGTAATACACTGCTGTAAATTTTAAAGCAGTTTTACAACAGTATTTTACTGCATTTCATAATGATTGTAAAATACTGTTAATAAACATATGCACCCTCCCATGTAAATAACTAAAGTAGATAACTATAATTCATTAGCATATAATATATTATTTCAAGCTGCGAAAAAGCATACTTTATCAACATCTTCCTAAAGATACTTTAGTCCACACACAAGATAAATTTACATAGTTTTGTCTGCATGAACTGATTGTTCAGATAATTGTTCAGTAAGTCAGGATGTTAAAATTGACGACAAGTTCAAGCTCAAGCAGTATTAGCTAACACTAGCTAACCCTTTTACAATTTCTTTTATTAGTGCCGCACAATTAATCATATAAAAAACACAATCGCAGTATGGACCTGCACAATTATTTAATTGTTTGTTACAGGTTATATACAGTACGCCTGGTCAGTAATGTATTTGAGATTTGAGATTGTTTATAAGTTTTTTATATATATTATTATTGTAATGTGATTTTTTTTACTAGCTTTTGTCAATAAACAGGTACATGTTGACATAAACAAGATGTAACTTTACAATAAAACTTAATTATTGAACATATTATTCAACTTTCGGATAATGGAATCCAATATAGAGTAAAATATTGTTCAAATACTTTATGATAGATGCACTGTAACATTAAAGTATAATACCTAAGCATTTCACTGCATATCGTACTGTGTATGATTGTGTATGTGACAAATAAAATTTGAATTTGAAATTTGAAGTTGATACTGCTGTTGCTGCTGATTTGTTTTCCAGAGCCTGCTTATAGGCCAGTGGCCACCAGAGGGTCCCCAAGAAATGTCTCACAAGACAACTTGTTTATGCCCTGAAATGGATAATAACTGCATTTAAATTCAGCACTGTCTATCAGACTAATGTTAGATTACATGGGAATCAAGGAGCAAAAAAATTATATAACAAAAATGTACATATCATTTTCGCACAGAGAAAAGAAAGCAGAAGAAAAACTGAAGGTGAGAAAAAGAACAGCAAGATAAAGGTATGTTTACATGACTAATTACAGAATAATTTACAGCACTGCACTTTAGTTCATTCCTAAAGTTATTGGCAAGAGTTGCTGTGGTAAACTTGTAACCCTGACCACTGGCTGAGAAAGTTCTCATCAAAGTTCAGAAGGTGCATATGCAGGATCTTTTACATAATGTGGACTTCCAGAGGCATGTATGTCACTTACCTGTGAAGGAGATAGCACCCAGACGCTCTTTGGGAAGAAGACATGATGCTGACACAGGCAGTTTAATGCTCTGGGCAATTTTCTGCTGGGAAACAATTTTTTCAAACTAAGTACGCCCCCTGATTGGAACAGTATTCCATAATGGCAGTGGTCTGTTTCAGCAAACAGGATAATGAACCCTGTGTTGTGGAGAATTGTGCCATATTTCATAAAGGTTTGACAATAAGGAAAGAAACAAAAACTTGGCAGAATTAATAAAACATATTACAAAGGTAAAACTAAGCAGTGAAGAAGGTCCGTCTCATGAGTGCATGCTGAAGAAATGACCATAATGCATGATCTCAAAAACCTCAAAAGCCTGAAAATACTCGCTTTTTCTAATTGTCTAGCCACACTAACTCCCTTTACTGGCATTAGTTATCAACCGATTCCTGTAAATCACAAAGCCAAATCACAAAAGCCAGCCAAGACCAAGACTGCAACAGGTTTAGCTGAGATGTCTCATCAAATCCCCCCTGCGTGTGCATTCTGCTTGTCAATCTATCAATCTACCTTAACTTCATCTCAAACAAATTCTAGAGTTTAAGAATCTTTCAATTTACTCCAGCACCCTTTTTATTCTTATGAAAAGTGAATTATGTAGTACTGTATAAAATCGAAAATGTATTCTGCCACAAAATTGTTTCAGTTAATGAACATGGCAAAGATTGAGTTCCATTTTCCATTGAGTTAAATCTGATTGATCGTCTATAGGACATCCTTGAGAACCTCATCACTTTACAAATTACCTTACATTTATCAAATTTGGACACAATGTCGGGACATTTCTAAAATCATGATACTTACAGAATCACAATACAAACAGAATTGCCATCTGAGCATCGTGATATTATCCTATTGGGAGGTCCCTGGTAATTCCCATTCCTAATATTTTGTATATTAATTAGTATTGAATTAAGTTCATTAGTCTCAGGTTAAAGGGGTTGGTTTTCTTACTAAAGTTTTGCTATTGAAAAAAACAACACTCATAAGCACTTTATTAGGAACACTATATTAATACTTGGTAGATCTCTTGGCAAAACATGCTCTCCATGTTCTCTTGGTGTACATGGCGCAAAGGAAGTAGAAATTAGAAGAAGGATAAATTAAATGGTCATTAAGGAATACACATAGTTAGCAACAGTATTTAAATAGGCTGTGATTGATGATTGACTGCACCCTCTCCATTATAGACTAAAATACATAAATAAATGCATCTAGATGAACCCAAATGCAATCACAATAGAAAAGCTTACATCCCATTTGTATTTAAGAACACATAATAAAAGCATCCATGACTGCCAAAGGAAAACTGCCCTATGTTTTATCAAGTCCAAAGTCAGACAATGATTAACCTTAGGAAATATTCTAATATTTTAATTAGAGTTCGTTTTGTGTTAGTTAACTTACAGATATGGTTAATAAATAAACTATAACTATACAGTACACTCATCTACACTATTCATTAAGTACTGCTAAATTTGTCAAAACATCTGGATTGTTTTATAAGCCCTAATAATATTTAAAATACCAATAAATAAAATTATTGATATAGTTCAGTTTACATGTAAGTTAGATGCACTTTTTCTGTATGTCCCTTCTGAAATTAAATTATGACATTGTCTTTATATTGTTTTGGCTTTGTATATAAACATTATTGGCTGCTCTTTAAATATAAATGAGATTGATCAGTTATCGACTGATGGGTGTTTCTTTCCTGATTTGTACAAGATACTGTACATAAAAAAATCCAATATTATATACTTACAATACCTACCTAATTTGTGTTAGTTAACTTAAAGATATGGTTAATAAATAAATTTATGGATAAGGTTAATAAATATACCATACATTCATCTACATTATTCATTCAGTAGTGCTAAATATCTTTGAATTTGCCAAGTCCAAGGCCTCTCAACTTTTTGTTAGTGATTATGATTGACTACAGCTGGTAGCTTCTCTTTGCCAACATAAAAATTGTTTGTTTGACAGCATTTATTACATTGATCAACACACAGCACAATGGGAAACTCCAGAAAGCCAACTGAAGATCTGAGGAAGATGACGGAGAGAAGTCAAGAATGTCTCTTGGCTCCCTTGTCTCTCATTTTTAAACAACTACAGATTCCAAGAGCAGTTCAAACAATAGTATATACGCTGGTTACAAATTATTGGTAAGTGTAGCCACTTTGGTCTAAAAGAAACTGGTTCGGATTTGATGCTAATCATTAATCATGATGCAATTAATTGGAATTAGGAATTAACTAATTAACATTTTATAAACTTACAATATTAAGTTTGCATATTTTTGCTTCATTAATTTGTCTTACATGACAATTTTTGGGGGATTGTGCTGCTAAATCTGTTTAAATAGAACTAAAGAAAAAATATTCACCATGTTATCATTAATCATTAATGATCAATCAGTTATCGATTAGTAATGTGTTTAAATATTGTTTAAGAAAAACACATGCAATTTGCAGTCCTAGGAACAACCTAGACACCAAAGGAAACAAACAAATTTAATTTAAAATAATCAATCCTGATCCAGAATTTTGCCCATTTTAAAGGTTAATTTTGATGCCTACCTAAAGCACTTGCTAAAGGTGAAATTCGGTAAGGGACATTCAGCCAAATATTTAGTGTACTGTATTTATATTTATGACCACACACACACATTTATTTATTTATTTTTATCACAATTCTTTGGTGTGGCAATTCATGTATCACCAAACTGAGTCATAGATTTTTTTTTTTAATTGATACATGTTTGCAATTGAAGTGGTAAATTGTTGCAGTTTCACTATATCCCTACAGGTGGAGCAATGTAACCTATACACATATGGCAGACACTTTGTGGTATGAACAAATTTTTTCCAAAATTTGCTTAGATGTTATTTTTTCATATATTTTTTTTAAGCTGAATGCTTTATAATCATTCTTCCCCAGAGTACCAGTTTGAAAGATTATTGAAAGCCAAATTTTTCCATGGCATTCACATTTATGAGAAGTATGTACACTGCTGATGCAATTCAATATACAAACTGTATAAAACTTACCTTAAGCTTTTTGTTTTTTATTACTTAAGCATCATTTACATTTTTACACAAATTCATAATAGATAGATAAATAAATAAAAACGTGTATTCTTACATTTCATGTTGTATGGGCGTGGTAGCTCAGGCTCTAGATTGTTGCTGTAGGGATCTGAAGATCCAGGTTTGAGCCAACTGTTAAAATCAACACAAGCACTGAATCCTCATCCCCTGATTGTGTGAAGTAGTAGCTCTACATGCTGTGCCACCATGCTGCACAATCAATAAATTCATGGTTCAAATTACAGGGAGCTAAACATCCTGAAAAGGACACAAACTCCCTTTAAAGCCTCCCCTGAGATTTTTAGTGAGAGCTCTGAAAATGTCCACCTTTGTGGTATATATTTTATTCTCCATACGTTCTTGAAATAAATAATATTATTATAAATATGTCAATTTGTAATAACTGCCTGAATTATTAATAGTAAAATGTTTCCAGCAGTAACCCTGTGACTGACCGCGCTACCATGCACTCATATGTACTGTATGTTGATACTTCAGGAGGCTGCAAATGAATTTTGAAGTACTACAGTCACATTGAGGGTGCAGGCCACGAGCTGGTTTACTGTTATAAAATAGGAACTGTTGTACCATCAATTAGCATGAAGCTTAAATTACAGTACTTATGTGACTGATTTCTGTGTTGCACAACAATTTAAGTTCATACAAGAGACCAGACACGAAGTGGTTCAATTAGAAGAGCATGAGGACACAGACAGAGTTTCCTGTGTGAGCGTGCTGTGTGAGGCACGTATTAAAAACAAACAAATAAATAAATAATTCTGTCAAAACTTAAATTTCACAAACAAAAATGAAAAGAAAAATTGTAATAAATAAATAAATTAAATAAAAAAATACAATGTTTTTGTTTGTCTTCTGTGCCGTCAAATAATGTAAATGTTAAATACTTCATGCCAGTATGCTCCTTTAAATCCTGGCGTTGGCGCGTGTGTGGGAAATGTATTTCAAAATAAAAGTCCCGCTCTCATCTTATGAATAGAAAATGAGCAAATCCATGTTAATGACAGCAAGATTAATCGCCACAAGAACCATTCTGATACACGGACACAGCACTATTTATAAAAATGTTTATTATCAATTACGATGATTCAAATCAAACCTCTTTGCACTTTCATATCATAAAAACCTTAAAAACTTTATTTCAAAATCTACCTATAAAGACATTTTCTCTCCCATCCCAACACGCACATCTTGCCAGTGTTATCATTAGAACACTCTCTTAAGGGTAATGTCCTTCCAGCAAAATGCATCATGCTCCCAAACACCACAGGGCTCATTAATTATGTAGTTAAGACATTGATTAATTAAATATGAGTTCGGTTTGCACTGTTGTTCCCAAATATGTTCACAAATTAAAGCCATTTTTTCATCACAACTATGTATAAAAAAAGGGAGAGGTTACATTTTAACTGGAAAAAGGTACCTCCTGACTATTTCATACCATTGGCAGGTTTTATAGGGTTACATGACACATGCATAATCCCTTCGTAACCAACTACAATAAAGGTGCATAAAAATGTATAAAGACTTTATAAAGTACAATAGTCAATAACTTTCATAAACATATCCACTTTGATTTAAGGTTGAATGTTTTTTAGGAGACTTAGGGCACGAGGCAGGGTACACCCTGGCCGGGGTGCCAATCCATCGCGGGGCACACACATATACACACTCATTCACACAATATGGGCAATTTGGGAATCACCAATATAGCCTAATCTGCATGTCTTTGGACTGTGGGAGGAATCCAAAGTACCTGGAGGAAACCCACTAAGCAAGGGGAGAAAATGCAACATCATGCACGCAGACCCGGGGGGGCAACAGAACCCTCAACCCTGGAGGTGCAAGGCGACAGTGCTAACCAATAAGCCACAATGCCGCCTATATGAAACACATTAAACAGAAATACAGTAAGAAATCACACACCATTTAGGTGTATTAATTGTACCTGTATACACCTGTACATAACAGGGTAACACGGCATGTTTTCATTTATGTTACCAACAAATTCGTGAGATGATATGCTTTCAGAACTTCTTGAAAATGTATTTCTTTAAAATGTGTTTTATTTAAGCAAATGTCATATAATGGTAATGATTTGCTGCATACTAAAATTGCACTTAGTTCCAAACTCAGTTGCCATGACATTAAATAAAGGAGTTATACAACCATGTGTTTGTCCCTTAACTCTCCCTTAACTTAGCTAATTGATGTAAATGTTCCAACAGCTAATTGATGTAGATCAATTATCTGAGTTATATATTTGCCCTAGACTGGCCTTACACTAAGTTGCCAGCATTCGGTCCTCAGAACTGGAAAGAGGTGAGAGCAGCTGCCTGCTAAAAGCCACATTTAAAAACCAATCACAAAAATGCTTTCAGCAAGAAAACACATCTGATAAGATTATGTCATTGTAAGCAACACTTTGTCTCCTTAGTAAATGCTTATACGTAGTTCTGAATTGCCCCTTAACCGTCCACGGTTCATGGCTAACACAAGCTACAAAGCTAACCAGTTTCTTACAAAAGACAAAATCCCAAATCCCTCTCTAACCCATGATCAAGGGCATTACTTCATGTGTGGACTAGTGCACTAGCTTTGCATGTAATGCTATTTGGGATTCAACCCTGGAACCCAAAATTTTCTGCTGATCTAAAGCAGAATAAGTGGAGATATAAAGTCAATCTTGTTTCTCAGAACTCTCCACCACCTTCATGATTAATACTCTTCACTTCTTGGCTACATAGTACCAGATAAAATGAAAACCACTTTCTCCCCTGCTAAACTGTCAGTGACTAACTGTCCATCACCATCTTTGCCACTTGTGGAAGAATACGTTTTGGCGGAGCAAGATAGCTAATAAATAATTAAATAAACGAACCAATTACAATCTGTTGATTATAATTGGTATTTGTGGAGCTGGTTTATAAAAGCAATATCACACTTGAGATCATGCTGTTGTGCCGAAGATCAGCAAGTCGGTGAAGTCATCGGCACTAGCGCTGCACCCTCACGTCTACGACTGCCAATACCCAAGCACAACAGCACTCCATATTGTGTGATATTGCTTAATTCACACATAATGTCTTTAGCAGTATTTCAGTATATTAATGTGCTCATGATCTGGAACAAATTTGGGAACAATGAGGACACTGAATCAACTCACATAAATGTAAGTGATCTGATGAGCTTATCATTTTCCAATATCAGCAAGATGACAGAGCCATGGCGCTCATATCCAGATGTAATTCAGCCATCCTCCAAGCCTGTGTTGTCCTCCTGGTCTTCAGTGCTGTCCTCGTCGCTGTAAATCCCCTTTACTTTAGCACTGGAATTAGCAGGAACAGTGGTGCTTCTCTCCCTACTCTTGTCAAATTTTGTTTTTGTTGCTTCTGACTTTACTGAAAGAAAAAAGGAGAAATTTGTTTTGATGTATTCTTTCAAAATCTGAGTGAGTTATTTTATTTGAGTATCTAAAATTCATGGTGGAACACCTAATAGGTGACCAGACTGAAACAAGTTAAACTGCATACAGCACAGTTACAGTGATACAGTTTCAGCCTACAGTGCGGTAATTCGTAAGGTGAAAATTTGGGAAATAACGCAAAGATAATGCACAAAAATGCAGATAATCTGTTCCAGCTACCCAAAAATATTACCAATATTACCAATTTCCCAATGCAATAGACTGCATTTGGTTTGGTACGGTTTGTTCATTCATATGACGAAAATGCTTCGTATGCTTCAAGGCAAAATTCATGCAAAATTTCAGTTCTTAAGCCAAAAATTCTTATGGTAGGGCATTCATTCATATTGCTACCAATGTATTTGTCTCCATAGTCTAATGCTCTTAGCAGAGGTTCATCAATACATTGTAGTACTTGTAATGCATTTGTGGGTAAACAGCAACTTAATTTAACAAAGAATTAACATGAGAACATTTTCAGAATTTGCAGAAGTGATTGTAGAGGGGTGTTGGGTAGACCCAACAAAAATAACATGAGTTTTTTCAACCACTGATAATTATCCACAGCCTATTCATTTGCGAATTTTCCTTTCATTAGAAACTGTGATCCAGGGCATAACTGAGCTGATGGAGTCAACAGTACATACTGTGTTCTACAGTTGTGCCAAAGCCCACATAGAAGGTACCAGACACTGATATAGAAACTGCCATGAGATACCTAAGTCACTTTCCATCATATAACAGAAGTAACATCAACAAACATGAGCAATTGGAGTGTTTTGAAGGAGATTTTTAAGGAGATGGACAAGGAGCAATGCGTGCTCCAAATGTGTCTCTATTTGCTACAGCAACTCAATCTGTGACTATGACACTCACAAAGATTCCCCCCATGGACAATGCAGAACACTCTTGGGGAGCTTATCAAGGGAGCACCAGCTACTATGGATGGCAAGTGGGCCACAGGTATCATCCCTGCGCCCCCAGTGCCACTGACCAACTTCCCAAAATCAAGAGACCCAGAGATCACCTAATTTTGTCCCCAATTTCCTCCAAGATGAACTTTTTCCCTTTTTCTCCACACAGGAGGAATATCAGCGGGACTGGGTAGAAGCCAAGACAGGTCTACTGTTGTGAGGAAGCAGGGCATTTCCAGGCGAACAGATCCATGCAAACAGGCTTAGTAAGTAGTTTTGTTTAAGGGTTGCATTCTCTTCTCTTATGTCTCCTTTTTATTCAGCAGTTTTTTTTAGTATTCACTGTAAGCAAGGGATGGACAAAACTGACAAAGTCAACAATCAAATGCAATTACAATATTCCCATCTTCCCACATAAACTACACACAAGAGGGAATAGGAGTCAAACAGTCTCATGATTTTAGGTGAAAGTACCCTAAAAGCCTTACTGGTTAATCATAATCCATATTGGACTCTGACCTGATTCAGTCCATGTTTTTATTATAATTGCAAATATAATTCCATTGTAAAAAATAATAATGAAATTAAATGTAAGATTGAAAAAAAAATGGAATGATTGCAATGACCGCCTTCACTACACCATTGTATTGAGGTTTTGATTAAAGTTGCAAACACAGGGACTGGTCTTCAGTGCTTAAAAAATACTGCAGCCTGGGCCTTATACATTCGAAAGTCTCCCTGGTTTTGTCCAGACAGAAGACCAGAACATAATAGGTATTTTATATAGAAACAGCAGCTAAAAACTATTCACTTAATGTTATTTTTAGTGCATTATATAGTGCAAGTCAGACTTGTGTTACTAATACTATATCATAATGTTTAACTACAGGGTGGGCCATTTATATACATTTACTTAATAAAATGGGAATGGTTGGTGATATTAACGTCCTGTTTGTGGCACATTAGTAAATGTGAGGGGGCAAACTTTTCAAGATGGGTGGTGACTATGGTGGCCATTTTGAAGTCGGCCATCTTGGATCCAACTTTTGTTTTTTCAATAGGAAGAGGGTCATGTGACACATCAAGCTTATTGGGAATTTCACAAGAAAAACAATGGTGTGCTTGGTTTTAACGTAACTTTATTCTTTCATGATTTATTTACAAGTTTCTGACCACTTATAAAAAGTGTTCAATGTGCTGCCCATTGTGATGGATTGTCAATGCAACCCTCTTTTCCCACTCTTCACACACTGATAGCAACACCGCAGGAGAAATGCCAGCACAGGCTTCCAGTATCCGTAGTTTCAGGTGCTGCACATCTCGTATCTTCACACCATAGACAATTGCCTTCAGATGACCCCAAAGATAAAAGTCTAAGGGGGTCAGATCGGGAGACCTTGGGGGCCATTCAACTGGCCCACGACGACCAATCCACTTTTCAGGAAACTCTTCATCTAGGAATGCTTGGACCTGACACCCATAATGTGGTGGTGCACCATCTTGCTGGAAAAACTCAGGGAATGTGCCAGCTTCAGTACATAAAGACGGAAACACATCATCATGTAGCAATTTCAAATATCCAGTGGCCTTGAGGTTTCCATTGATGAAGAATGGCCCCACTATCTTTGTACCCCATATACCACACCATACCATCACTTTTTTTGTTCTAACAGTCTTGGAGGGATCTATCCAATGTGGGTTAGTGTCAGACCAATAGCGGTGGTTTTGTTTGTTAACTTCACCATTCACATAAAAGTTTGCCTCATCACTGAACAAAATCTTCTGCGTGAACTGAGGGTCCTGTTCCAATTTTTGTTTTGCCCATTCTGCAAATTGTGTGCGCCAATCTGGGTCATCCTCGTTGAGATGCTGCAGTAGCTGGAGTTTGTAAGGGTGCCATTTGTGACTAGCTAATATTCGCCGAAGGGATGTTCGACTAATGCCACTCTCCAGTGACATGTGGTGAGTGCTACGCTGTGGGCACTTGCTAAATGAAGCTAGGACAGCCACTGATGTTTGTTCATTAGTGACAGTTTTCATGCGTCCACATTTTGGCAAATCCAACACTGAACCAGTTTCATGAAACTTAGCAAGCAGTTTGCTAACTCTAGCATGGGAGATGGGTGGTCTCGTAGGGTGTCTTGCATTGAAATCTGCTGCAGTGACCCGATTACTGCGTTCACCAGATATCAACACAATTTCGATCCGCTCATCACGTGTTAACCTCTTCGACATGTCAATGGCTGTGAACAAAGAGAAACTTGTAAATAACTCATGAAAGAATAAAGTTACGTTAAAACCAAGCACACCATTGTTTTTCTTGTGAAATTCCCAATATGTTTGATGTGTCACATGACCCTCGTCCTATTGAAAAAACAAAAGTTGGATCCAAGATGGCCGACTTCTAAATGGCCACCATGGTCACCACCCATCTTGAAAAGTTTGCCCCCTCATATATACTAATGTGCCACAAACAGGACGTTAATATCACCAACCATTCCCATTTTATTAAGGTGTATCCATATAAATGGCCCACCCTGTATATTATAACAGGCAATGGCTGTTGATGGGTTCTGAGTGGGTGGTAAAAGGACTTCTCCACCTCGTTATATATACTGTATGTTCAAAAAACATGTACAGTGAATATACAGTGCTGTGAATTTTTTTTTTGCAATTCAGATCATCAAACAAATTTGAATATTACACAAAGATCACCAGAGTAAACACAAAATGCAGTTTTTATAATATGATTTTGAAAGAATTGATAGAATATGATCATTTATTAAAGAAAAAAAGTAATCACCCCCTTGCTAAATCATGAATGAACGTTGATTAACCATATATTTTTGAAAAGCTGGATTGCATTTCCCTTTGCCACATCAGGCTGTATTACTGCCAGATTACTGTTAAGAAATCACTTAAATAGAACCTGTCTGACAAAGTGAAGCATGCTAAAAGATCTAAAAAAGCAACACATCATGCATCATGCACATCATCTAAAGAAATTCAAGAACAGAATATATAATTGACATGTATCAGTCTAGAAAGAGTTACAAAGCCATTTCTAAGGATTAGGGACTCCAGCATACTACGGTGAGCAGCATTATCCACAAATTGAGAAAACTTTGAGAAACTGAGAAACTTCTGACTTTGAGAAATTGAGAAAAATTACTCCAAGAGCACTACAACGCTTCACCCAGGTGCTCATCAAAGAAGCCAGAATACTTTGGTTATGCAGCAGGACCATGGCACTAAACACACCAGCAAGTCCACCACTGAATGGTTAAAATAAAAATCTGAAGTACAGTACAGTTTTGGAATGGCCTAGTCAATGTCCGAACATTAAACAGTCTGTTCAGGCTTGAAAATCCTCCAATGTGGCTTAATTGAAAAGAAGATTGGGCCAAAATTATTCCACAGCGTTGTGAAAGACTTGTTGCCAGTTATCACAAACACTTGATTTCGGCTGTTGCCGAAGGGTGGCTCATGCAGTTACTAGGTTAAGGGGCAACTATTTTTTTTTTCATAGCTTTTTTCCCATAATAAATTCAATCATCATCTAAACTCTGCATTTTGTATTTACTTGGGTTCTCTTTGTGTAATATTAAAATTTGTTTGATGATCTGAATCATTTAAGTTTGACAAATGTGCAAAAGAAAAAAAATCAGGAAGGGGCAAATACTATTTCATAGAATCGTATGTTGGGAAAAAATAACATATGTAATGAACGGTCTGAATGCCAAGCAGGATAAAGCCATTTTCTAACTTTCACTCATTCTGGCAAATTGTTTTCTCAGAAACACGTGGTTGTTTATATAAAAAAGTTGAAATTAAAAAAATTCATTTGTTTAGAAGCTTTTATTCCACACGTTTTAGGAAAACAGAGTAATAAATAGTTGGCACTACATGCATTTACAAAAAGCCTAATGCATCGCTACTTTCAGTCATTTTATCAGTAAAACTAATAGCTTTGCAAAATAAGAGCTGCTGTGAATGGGGTTAATGTGTTTTTCAGAATGTTGAAAACAACAAAAAGGACATTTACAGTCTGTTGACTGACACTACAATAAGGTGCTGTCATCATCTGCCAAAGTGAAACTCAAACTGTAATTAGAAAGAACTAAACTTTCACACTATTCCGTCTTCCAATCTGCTGTCAGTATGACTCATTACTAAAACAAAATCTTGAGTTTTCTATATTTTATATTAAAATTTAACCAATATTGTTGATTCTAAGTTTCATATTTACATCAGTACAAAAACAATTGCAGGGTGAGTATTTAATTATGAACAGACTGTTATCGAGATAGATTTATAGCATTTAGCAAAATCACAATGCTCATCCTTTTGAACACTAAAGATACAGTCATGTTCTTTATGAAAGTATCTAAAAGTTAGTATCCCCTGTTTTAATGCTAGATGTTTTTGTATAAAAACATAATTAAAATCATATGATCATAGTGGATCTTAGTACATACTGTATAACAGGTCTAACAACACATAAAACTTTTTTTTTCACCATGCCATTGTTGAACAAAAATTAAACCAAAAAGAAAAAAGTAATCATGCAGGCAATAGTAAGTATCCCCTTACTGCTTCCACAGGATTTAAGAGGGTAATAATTATACCCTCGAGTACCTGATCAGCATCAGGAGAAAAGAGAAGTCTATAAAAGCGGTTTGCTGGTCTGGAGCATTCAGGTGTGTGTTAACACAATGCTAACAGGGAAAGACATAAGCAGTGGTCTTAGAGGATTCATTGTTGCTACACATCAATCTAAGCATGTTAAATGTTCAAGTCCACCACAGCACAATTAGAAGAAGACGGAACAAGTATGGTTTGTTTGTAAGGGTTGCAAGGAGAAAGCCTCTTCTGTCTAAAAACAACATGGAAGCATCCTGACTTTCGCAAAACTGAACACATCACAAGTCTTCTAGAACAATGCCCCGTAGATAGATCTGACCAAATTGAAGTTGTTTGGCCTTAATGCCCAGGGGCATATTTGGGGAAAACCAAATAGCATTTCAGTAAAATCAACTCATACCTACTGTCAAGCGTGGCGGTGGAGGGATGATGATATTGGTTTGTTTTGCAGCCACAGGACCTGGGCACCTGGTGATGTGTGGTGATTGAGTCAAGCACGAATTCTTCTGTACACCAGAGCATTCTAGAGGCAAATGTGAGGCCATCTGTCCTGACAGCTAAATCTTGGTTAAAATTGGGTAATGCAACAGGACAGGGAATAGAAGCACATCTGTATATTTGGCTGATGATTTTTTCTCGGCTGAAAAATGAAATAATCAAGCTTTTGGAATGGCTTAGTCAACGTTCAGAATTGATCCCAATTGAAATGCTGTGGCAGGACCTCAAGGCAGATGTGCAAGGAACTTTTAATTAATAATTAATGACTTGCTATTTCCCTGGGGAATAAATATGACGTGACACAGAGGAATATTTCTCTTATCTACTCTTCAACATGGGAAAGACAAGAGAACACCCCATTCAAGTAAAACAAATGTGTGTCGACCTTTGTAAGTCAGGCAATGGCAACAAGAAAATAGCCACATAAACTACGCAATATCTACAGTCAGGGGAATCATTAAGAAGTTTAAAACAACTGGAACAGTGACAAACAAGGCTGGACGAGGACCCAAGTTTAGGAGGATGGTAAGAGAAATAAAAAAAATCTCCAAAGCTCACTGTTAGAGAACTGCTATAAAGAGAGGCATCTTGGGGTTACAAAGTCTCCATAACAACCATCAGATTCTATCTACATGCCAACGAGCTATTTGGGAGGCATACAAGGAAAAAGCCTTTTCTCACCTACAATCAAAAACATAAACATCTAGAGTTTGCTGGGACTTCAACTGGGACCGTGTGCTGTGCTCAGATGAGATTAAGATAGAGATTTTTGGCAACAAATACTGTCTGGTTGAGGCGTAAAACAAAAGATGAGCATGCGGAAAAGTGCCTCAAGCACCGCATGCCCACTGTGAAGTATGGTGGCAGGACCTTAAGGGAGAACATTCCCAAAAACCTCAATGAACTAAAACAATATTCCTCTACAATGTTGCAAACAGAAAATGATTACTTCAAGTTAATAGTTCAGTCTTTTAGTTACTTAATAGTTCAGAACTTTTCATACAGTTTTGTTATATTGAACCTTGTAACACATAGAATGGCTGCAAAATAAAGTTGCTAATAACAAAAGTGGACTACATATTAACTAAAAGTAAAAGTACTTTCCTATTATACTAAACGTCCACCCTCATTACACTGCTATCTGAAATCACACAAATGAAGATGAGTTGAATCTGGTTTTTGCCATCTCAGGGAGTTTTTCCTTGCCACCGTTGCCCTCGGCTTGCTCATCAGGGACAATCTGATAATTTTGATTCATGCATATTTTCTCACACATTTCATACTAATTTCCATATTTTTTGGATTCTGTAAAGGTGCTTTGCGCTATATAGAATTTTTTTAAAATTATATAAAAGCTCTATTCAAATAAAATGAAATGTAATTGAATTGAATTAATGATGAATGCACAAGCTATTGAATCATGGCTGTATTTAGTATTGCCCACTCTTATTGGCTTTATTTTTGTTAATTCAATAAAATTGTATTTCTATAGCACTTTTAACAGTGGTCATTGTCTCAAAGTAGCTTCACAAAATTGAAAAGAAAATTTATGGAAGTGTGTATGTGTGAGGAAAATGTGTCTAGATAATGAGAGCACACCAATGGAGACAGTGGCAAGGAAAAACTCCCTGAGATGGCAATAGGAAGAAACATTGAGAGGAACCAGACTCAATAGAGAATTCATCCTCAAGTGGGTGATAACACATAGCAGAAATGATATATTATCATGTGTGTTATGCAGCTGAAAGTTCAATATAACAGAAGTTATTTAAATTAACATGAGGTCCAGTTCAGCACGGGGATGAGTCAGCAGGTGCAGAGGGCAGATGGGGTCGGGATCACTGGGAGCTCAGGAGCACCAGGTGTAGCTCCAAACCAAATAAATAAATAATAAATAATGGCACTGAAAAAAAAACCTCGTCTGAAGTTGTGTTTGCCTTAGACACACTACAATCAGATGATTTTTACTGTTTTTACACAAAAACACATTGAAATATAAGAGGAGTACTAATATATGAACATCACTGTATAGTGCATAACATATTCTCTACCAGTTTTTTTTTTTAAAGCTGCCAAAATGGATCCCATTTTGCACTCAAACCCTAAATATTTTGGTGGCCCGTAGTGGCTCAAAAGTCTGGAACCATGGGCATTTTTTTCTTCTTTCCGTTTTATTTCAGACCTAATATGGCTTTAAAACTAACAATATGAGATTGATTATAACCCGACCTAACAATCCTCGGCTTCTTCATTGGGGTCGTCTGAAGTCATTATAACCAGTATCAGCCCAGAACAGTCATTGCAATAAAAAAAGACAGCATTGCAACAGCTAATAAATGTTCGGCATTCTTGTATTTAGTGCATACACCATGCCACAAAGTCACAAATCAATTTGAGTATTTGCTGGCATCATTTTAAATAAATTGTTATGTATGGATCCAAACTTTTGTGCCGGGCCTGTATGTATTGTATGTCACCCGAATTAAATTCATTAAAGTAAATTTAATCTTACTCTCTAGGTTTAAATGCTTGGCACGCACTGTCTCACTTCCTCCAACAGCATCAGTGTCCTCTTCATTGATTTCTATTATCCGTTGTCTTGCGCTCTCAAAGACCGACTTCAGAACAATGGAATCCTCAAAGATCTGAAACAACAGTACACATCTTTAGTATCACAATCATTCTAGTTTGACACTATAAGAACTTTTTGCAGAGTTTGCATTGCTATAACACTGCGTATAGTGTTTATAATGGTGGTTATATAGTTCATTGAGAATTATGTGGAAGAAAAAGAAAACACCTGTGACAAAAAGTTTTTCAATTTTGTTTGGCCATTATACAGAAACTGCAGTTTAAACTAAACTAAGATATACAAAACAGATTAGTTTTACTTTTTATATTGGTTATATATACATTATTAAGTTTCATTCATATCTGATTTAACTCAAATTAAGCACACCTGAGATCCCTCCAGGTTGTAAGTCTGAGCATTGTGGCACATCTGTATTATATCTTTCTCCAAGTCAGCAATGCACCTGTACTTGTGGTTACGTACTCGTTCCTATACAAAGAAAGGCTAGTTAAAAAGTCTTGTTTATATCACATGCAACAGATACTTATGGTTGCTTTTATATAGTAACATTTTATATGGATAGATTCACCACCATTCTTACCCATGGGTAAGGTCAGGTACTGCATACCACTAAAAGATTCAGTAGTGGTATGCAGTACTGTTAAGAGGGGAGAGCTGCTGCCTGCCAAAACCCACATTCAACACCAGTCACGGTAGCACTTTCAGCAAGAAAACACATCTGATAGCGTTACATCATCTTAAGGGTTAAACAACACTTTGTCTATTAACTGCTATTTGCTCTATTAACTGCTTCTAAGTCATTCTCGAATTGCCTCTGAACTGTCCGTGTTGTGTTTGGACCTTTCATTACTGCTGATTAACATGAGTGCAAGCTTCTGCCAATGTGTTGCAGCTGACATCCACTGCTGTGGGGTTTTGGCAGGCAAACATTTGTTGCAAAATCTTCCAAGTAAAATGTGCACCAAAATAAGTTGTTTTGGTCTATGATATTCTGTTTTATTCCAAAAAAATAGGCAGCACAATGTTTTTTCAAGGACACATGAAGACGAGAAGAAGTGAACAAGAAAATAATAAGTTATGAAGGTAGTGGTAGCGTATAGTATTACATACTGTACTATATATTTTCAATTACACAACACCTTTAATATGAGCTTGCAAGTTTTGACACAAGCCTGACAAATGCTTTATAAATTATTTTTTACTGTACACTGCAAGACTTTTTACTGTAAATTTACAATAATTATTATTGCATTCAACTGCCAGAAGCTTCACCAGCAATATCTAAAGCATTACTGCTTTTAGACTGTACTTTTAGATTATGTTTCCATTCAGAAATATGGCATGTGCTGGCAAAATAGTTAAACCAACTCAAAAGCACAATCACAGAACAGCATAGCATTTTTGTGAACACAAGCACTATAACAAACACTATATCTAATCCTGCATCATGTGTCCAAAGATACATGGAAAATAATGGTTATTTATGTTAAATGTATAACCTGACAAAATTAACTAATTCAGTCATTGAATTATCATAAATTTATCATAAACCTGACTAATATCAGATTATTCAACCTAAAATTACAAAAAAAAGTGTTAATAATAGTTATGGGGGGGGGGGTATCAGTTATGAGTTACGATTCTCACAGCATTGTTGATGCTATCATGTGACTGTGATTTTTGTGTGTGTGTGTGTCTGTGTATCCAATTTTCATTTCAAGTATCTATACATTTTTTGGAGCTCCTATGCGCTGTAGATAGCACTGGTCCATCAGCCAATGACCAGAAACTGGGTGGTTTCAACCCGAACAGCTATGGCCAATTAGCCTTGAATAGCCACAGATATTTTTGTTTTAATTTTGCCATTTTGTATCGTTTAAATGCTACATTCGGTTTTTAAGTGAGAAAACTTATATTAGGAATGGGCCACATTTAATTAATCATGTTCAATTCAGTTGTGTGTGGTATAAAACTTTCAAGCTATGGCAACTTTTTTTAAGGTTCATTGTCTTAAAATTGGAACAAAATTTTAAAAATAATAAAATAAAATCAGGATATATCTAAAATCTGGAGCTTCCCTTCCTTGTTGTAACTGTATTACTGTGCTAAGAGTACTGTGTGAAAAGTTAATAACAGAGTGAAAAGTTTTCACTAAACTAAATAAAAGCTCCAAAAACTTTATATCAATATCATATTGGAAAAGATGTTAAAATGTTTTTGCTAGTCCTATAAACTTTTAATGACAGAAAACAATGCTTCTATAGTACGATACATTTAGGCATTTGGCAGATGACAGTATCCAGTGCAACTTTATACATTCTAAATCATGATGCATCTGAGAGTTAGGGGCCTTGCTCTAGGGCCCAACAGGGAGGGTGGTCATGGGATTTGAACCTGGGACCTTCCTAACCGTAGTCTAATGTCCTAACCACTGAGCTATCGTATAGTTCCGCATACAGATCGTATAGTACCGCAGAAAATAGCACAGGTTTCCATTTACCCTGATCCTTCGAAAGTCCACAGGCTTGCGAATAAGCTCATAGTATTCTGGCACCTCTTTCCTAGATGGCAGCTGAACAAAACCTTTACTGATCTGGCGACCCAACCTGCATGACAATAATGAATTAACTGTGAGATGCTACCATAATATATAAATATAACACAAGAAAAGATATAACATAGAAAAGATATAACAATGATATGCATAAATTAACTGAAATTGTCACATGATGGTCCTGAACACTGTAAAATAAAATCTATCGATTTTTGTTACAAAATTACACTGTACTACTACTGTATGCATTGCTTTTAAATACATAGTAAGACAGTAAGTAAGTAAGACATAGTAAGACACTTGGGATTTCTTGAACTTGGGACATGCACAAATATAAGGCAAAAGACTGGTTCAGAATAGTATATGCAGCTTTTCTCTGTCATGTATATGTTGTATACTGTAGACATAAACAATAGATGTCATGACAATGTTTTAGTGGCTGTGTCATATGCATCATAACGTGGATATAAGTGCACAGATTTATATATCATTTACATTATCTTAACATGAGTCCTTTAATGAGTCCTGTAATGTGGCTTTGACAACATTCATAATGACACTCGACTAGTAAATTTTAGAGAAAGACAGTAAGGCAATAATATAACATAACATAAGGCAATTGATCATCGATAAGGCTTGAATCATTTAACTGTGTACACTAATTGTCAACAGGACCTCAATTCAGTAACTCATGACCTAACAGGTCTACACTGTCCAAGTTGTATGCAGAAGTAGGTCTCAGGACATGAAATCAAATATAAATGGAAATAATAGGATGTTCTATATTAAGTGCTATATTGCAAGCTGATAGCAATGAGATGATGACTAACTCCTGTTGGATGTTTATTTCAATGCTTGCCATCTTATTAATATTTATGATGTTTTTTTGCCCCTTTGCCTCTTATACAGTAGCTTGCTTTTTATGTTACATCATATTAGATTTGGTAGCAAGCAAAAAATGGTATATCTTTTATTTCTGCATTTTCTACCCCAGATAATTTTCAGGCCTAAAAGCAATGGCTTGTGTACAGGCAGTGGTCTAGAGGCAAATTCAGTGATGTGAAGTACATGCAGGCAATTTGCATAATCTTAATGGAAAACCCACAACATCAAATTAAACAGATTCCTAACCTGTTTTTGAATAAACAAGAAACCCTGGTAAGTAACTTAACATGTTAGTTGCCAATGTTGAATACAGACCAAAGTACAGATTTTCTTCATTGCCATAGTTTTACACTATTCATCCCTCCATCTACTGTAGGAACCTCTATAGTCCATCTAGGGATGGTGAAGGCCAATGATGACAAATGTATTTATTTCCGAGGTAGGTCCTCCGGTCAATATTCCAATATGCGCTCCACAGTACAGGCAATTTGGGAATGCCAAATAGTCTAATCTGCATATCTTTAGACTGTGGGAGGAAACCCACCAAGCATGGGGAAAACATGCAAACTCAGATGCAAAAACCATGCACTCAGACACCAAGGCGGGAATCAAACCCAGACCCTGGAGATGCAAGGCCACAGCGCTAACCACTAGGCAATTGTTTTACATTATAAAAATTCAAGCCATATTTAAAATAGTATATGCAGAATATTTAATAGTTTGGTTTCTATGATAGATGTCAACTTGTCACTGCTTTCAACAACTGAAACTGAATGCTCACAGATCACTGTTGGAGAAGTGTGATGTAAATAGTGCATATCCACAAAACCAGGCTGTAATAGACAAGACTTAAGATGCAGGAAAATATTCATTATCCTAGTGGTGTGGAGACATTTTGGACCAAAATTGCATCCCTTTTTGTCTGTGATTTTTAAAATTTCACCTTTTTAGTCTTCAGCAACTTTAGTCTCCACAATACAAAAAAATTTAAATGATGATGATGATGATGATGATTATAAGTAGTAGTAGTGGTGGTAGTAGAGCTCAGCATGTCTGTAGTCCATAAATCATTAGCAAAACAAAAAAAGGTCAATCTTAAAGGAAATGTGTTAGTCTCACTGCTACTTACGTGTCTTTGTAGTTGATGACCATATCAACAAGAGTGTTCATTTGCTTGGTAAGTTTGGGAGGATTTGGTGGGAGTTTCTCAGCTGGGGGTCGACCGCGACGTTTTTTTACTTTCTCGACAATCTCCTGTCCGGTTTCAGAGGCCTGGTTGACCTGGTGGTCACTTTTTCGTTTCTTCAAGCCACTTTCTTCCTCCATGTCCTCAGATGCACCTTTTAGTACAGCCTGAGACTGAAGATACAATCCATGAAGAACGAATAAGCAAATGAAATTTAAATATATGTATTGATTCATACATGATTTAAAATGTCTACACTCATTATACATACGATCATTAGTCATATTAATTGTGATCAAGAAGCAAATGCATGTGCATATTATTAATTTAATTATGACCATTGATGTAAGTGGTGAGGAATTGCAGAATTGAAAAAATATATATTAAATTCAATTCCATTCAGTTTTATTTATATTGCACTTTTAACAATAGTCATTGTTGCAAAGCAGCTTTACAGAATCCAAAAAAAACAAAACAGAAATGAGTTTGAAAAGTGTGAAGAAATCATATTTATCAGATTGTCTCTGATGAGCAAGCAGACAGTGGCAAGAAAAAAGCTCCCTGAGATGACAAAACAGGAAGGAACTTTTAGAGAACCTGACTCAACGGGGAACCAATCCTCATTTGGATAATATCAGATAGCAGGGATTGCTCTACAGTTATTGGAGGCTTAGGTGCAAAACTGTTTGTGGAAATGTCGGTCTATTGTGCGACAGCAGTCACAAGCCATCAGAGAACAGGTATCTGTATCGGCCAAGTCAAGGTCAGTCCATGGTCAAGTGGATCTGTCTCTAATCACCACGTGCATCCAAAGCAAACCATACTGGGCCTCCATACGATGAGATCTCCAACCAGAAGTGGAGCACCAGGATAGGTCCGGAGGGCAGAGGGGGTCTCGATCACTGGCAGCTCAGAAGCAGCATACGTAGCTCAAGAGAGAGAGAGAGAGAGAGAGAGAGAGAGAGAGAGAACAGTTAGGTATAGTCACAGTCACATAATGTAAAAGATGAGTGTATATTTAGTGCAGAGTTCAGGCAGGGACTCCAGTAGGACATACTATAACAGCATAACTGACAGGGAGGGCCAGAAGGAAACACAGACATAGGTCTCCCTGAGAAATAAAACAACCCATCACTCCACGGTCAACAAAAATTAATGATCAGTGAGAGTGAGGAAGACAGCATCCAACCATCCAACATGTTCACAAGTCCTCTAAACCTGCACCTTTACTTAATGGAAAACTATTCACAAAATGTTGGCCTAAATAAATATGTTTTTAGGCTATACTTAAACAGACTGAGTCCAAGACATTAACTGGAAGACTATTCCATAACTTCAGGGCTTTGAATGAAAAGTTGTAGTTATCATAATACAAGGTACTGAAAAGCAGCCTGCATCCTTTGATTGTGGTGCGGGCCATAAAACACTCGCAGTTCACTCTGGTACTATGGCATGTGACATACACCATTAATGTTTTATAGGTTAGTAGTTTTCCCAGTAAAATTTCACTGGAAACCTGTGCAGTGTGGATAGGACAGGGGGGATATACTCATATTTTCTAGTTCTAATGAGGACTCTGGCTGCTGCATTCTAAACTAACTGGGGATTTTTTTAATGCATCTAGTTGAACAGCCAGACAGGAAGGCATTACAGTAATCTGACCTAGAGATGACAAAAGCATAAAGTAGAATTTCTGCATCATGTAGTGTCAGCATATTGCTTATCTTAGCAATATTTCTAATATGAAAGCCTGCTATTCTAGTAATATTATCTACATGAGCTTCAAATGAATGACTGGAATCTATAATCACACCAAGGTCTTTTACTGCTGGACATAATATGAAAGAGAAAGGCAATCCAGAGTTACTGTGCGATCAGCAAGATTACAAGTACTTCTGTCCTGGCAGAATAACGCAGAAGGAAGTTAATTAGCATTCAATTTCTAATGTCCTTCACACATTCCTCAACTTTACTAAGCTGGTGTTTCTCATCTGGAGGCTTTGCTGAGCCATATAACTGTGAGTCAACAGCATAACAGTGGAAACTAAAACCACCCTTACTGTACTAATTACTGTATATTGCCCAGGAACATCCAACTTCACATTAGTAGACATAGAACAGTCAGCATTTACAGTACATCTACAAACTGATAACAATCACTCAAATAAGACCTGAGACAGGAGAGGGCAATTTCTTTAACTCCTACAACATTTTCTAATCTAACAAGAAGAATAGTATGATCAAGTAACATAAGCAAGGAAACACAGCCCTGATCAGAAGACAGATCTCTGTGCTACAGAATGATGAGTCCTGATAAATTTCATGAATGATATTCCTATGTAAATATGAACATAGCTCCTGTGCTGCAATCTTCAAAGGGGAGGTTTGATATCGGTTTATGTTTGGACAGGGTCAAGGTTAGGTTTCTTAATTAGGCATTTAATAACTGCTAATTTACAAGATTTAGGAACATACCCACTGCTGAGTGAAGAGTTAAAAGTTAAATATTTTTTTAGGGGTTTGGTTATTTCCAGTATTATTCACTTGAGACGACATGGAGGTACAGGATCTATGGTCTCAGGTTCAAATCCCACCACCACCAAGCTGTTACTGTTGGGCCCTTGAGTAGAGCCTTTAAACCTGAACTGGTAAGATATATAACAAGATAAAATGGATAAGGGCGTCTGCCAAATGTCGAAAATGGAAATGGAACTTTCGATTTTGCACAATAGATTAGTGAAATTAGTTCAGTCTCTTGAAGGGAAGTAAAATATATAAGATCTGATCTGATTTAGATTATAACCTGCAATGTTCCTTAAATAGTCTGTTATTAAACCCTGTATTTTTTGCCAATTTTGTTATTGAAGTCCTCACTGCTACAGTACATGATACTGATGTTTAGGTTTTCTTATTTATAGTTAATTTTTCTACAGCATTAAAGTAAATAAGAATCTAGGATAACGTGGTTATCTTCTATAAGAGTGGAGAGATGTGTTGATCTAACAAGATTATTTTATAGTTCAGCTGTAGCATGTAGTCCATGCTGTTTGAAATACTACAGTACCCATTTAGTTTGATGCCATTTACAGTATGTTCTACTTTTCAAGGGTCTGTTTAAGGTGATCTAAAGTATAACAGAATATTGACCCTAAACATTCAGCATCCTGTTGGAGTTCTGTACAGTCAGACAGTGATCCAATCATACCTGATAACTCTGAGAGATTACTGATAAAGCACTGTACAGGAATTGATGTGAATGTATATTTAATGCGGGAGTGCAGCAATGTACATACATTGTTATAAAAAGACGCTTAGCTTAGGGAACTATGTTAGCTTAAGCCTCTATGTGGTGTAGCCTGAGTGACGATTCTGTACAGATAGCAAATGATCAGGTTAGACTGTACAGTACAGTATGTCTGCTCCCTGGCCTGGGATCTGGATAGTCACCGATTTACTAGTCCTGTTATGAGATTGTGAACTATACTGCAAGAAATGACCGCAGTAGCTCCCTGAGTTGTATGGACACCATTCCGCCCTTATAGGCCAACTTTGCCCTCAAATGACTTCAGTTATCTACAAAGCTTACATCGTTTTCGGGGGACCACCTGGACTTCCAGCAGTTTAACAACCATATCCTGACAAAGGAGTATATCGTTAGCTCCAGCAAGTACTGCTGTCATGGTAAACCTTTCCTGGGCTGACTCTGAGGCTGCTATGTCTGGTGCCCTGGCTCCACCTAACTACTACCCCTCATGCCGCTAAAAGCCTAGCTAATTTTACATGCCTCAGTATAGAGTCTCCTATAACCAGGAGAGCAAACCTGTTGGACATTTGAAGCGAGAGGAGGTGTGAGCCTAAGCCTTAGCTTGGCTGAGCCCAAATGCTGCCTAGTCATCACCCTCTCTCCCCGCTGTCAGGGCTCTAATGTCGGAGTCGGGGGCTGTCTATCTCCGCTACAGACTTTCCCCTACAGAAGTAGCTAGTCTCATGCTCACTAACCCTCTCTAAAGTCTGGATGCAGTGCAGTAATACTACAATCTTCTTTGTCAGAGTGCTAACCCATCACAAATAAAGTTATTAATAATGACGGAGGAAGAATGACTGACACACTCCACAAGCCCAATGTTAGTCATGATAAGTGATTAACATACCTTAATCAGGGATTTGTTGCTAGTAGTTATTCCAGACAGATTGGGCGTGAATGTTGGGCGTGAATGGGTTCCACTTGCTGTTTTTAGGCGGAGCAATTAATGTGTTCTTCAAAAATCAGAAAAACAGAAAAAAAAGGCAAAAGTGGAAGATGCAATAAAATAAAATTAAAGCGCAAAACTGTTGGTTTCTTGATATAAATGGTGGAAAAGCAGCACAATTTAACCGCCGACACAAACAAGGAACTTTAAAATATAAATTATAATATGCACTGCCTGGCCAAAAAAAAGGCACCATTTTAGAAGGGTCAAATTATTGGGCAGCAGTCAGCAAAGAAAACAGCTAAGGAGATTTAAAATGGGTTAAGAACACTTTAACACATTATCGAAATCTAGAAGGATAGTGCTTTAACCTTAATCTTTGTGGAGGAAATGTGGTCAGAAAAAAATCATAAATGGAGATCTCTTAAATGCCCGGTGAAGTAAAACAGTGAAAAACCATAGCTATGCTTAATAGTAAAAGAAGAGCATTTCCATTCCCTTACTTTCACTATGCGATGAGAATAGTGAAACATGATTGGGACTAAACAGCTGTGTGTCCATAAGAAAACCACATCTTAGTGACATTAAGCAGAAGAAAAACATAGAAATGAAAGAAAAAAATGATTTCATAAACATTGGCCTTTGGAGCAATGGAAAAAAGTCATGTGGTCTGATGAGTTCAGATTGACCCTATTCCAGAGCAATGGGTGCATCAAGGTAAGAAGGGAAGTGCATAAAGCAACGCATAGTATAAGCTTCTGTATAAGCTTCTGGAAGCAGTGCTATTATTGGGAGCTGCTTCAGTTGGTCAGGTCTAGGTTCAGCAACAAAAAAATGAAGTCAGCTAATGATCTGAATGTACTGAACACCAGGTTATCACATCGATTTAGTGTTTGTACTCCGAAGGCACAGGCATTTTCCAGGACTATGCCAAGACAAGAGTGGTTCTGGGAGCGTGAGAAATCATGTTCACACATGAGCTAGTCTCCACGTTGTGTGCTGTAATCAAAGCTAAAGGTGATTGAGTGTGTGACTTTTTTCATTTTTGACCAGGCTGTGTTTTATGGATAGATGTATTTTTGTAGTAGGAATAACTGGATGTCTGCATTCAAATTTCACGAGCAAATTTGAACAGGGCGATTTGGCTTTGTTTTACATAATAGGACAGGAAAATGTAGTAGGTAGGTTAGTAGTAGGTAATTTACATTGAAATAAAATGACAAATAGTGCGTATATGTACAGTATATCGCTATTCATATACAGTATATGAATCATTTTTATTAAATGATTGGCAGTGAAACTTTGGATGAAAGTGGATCTCAAAACACCACCATGCCAGCAGATTTGAAACCTTCCACAACCTGTTGTGGCACTCGACCCACATCAGCGCAGGCAGTTCAACCAGGTGACAGGAAACAAAAAAACACTATAATTGAATGAATTTAAAATAGTTAGTTACAAGAAAGCCCCTGTAATTAAAAATAACTTGAACGAATTCCTTGCTAGTTCACTATTTTCACTTTTTTTTGTGAAAATACAGTATGTAATTTCACATTTAATACTAGTTACTGTGAAGAATCATTTAAAGTGTTTTATGAAAGATTGTTTAATGTAAATTGATAATGCTGCTGTCTGTATTTAAAAATAGATTAACATGCTGGCAGTTAGAGCAATACTGCACTGCTTGCTTATCCAAAATGGTGAAAAATTTGAAAGTGTGATACTTTGCCAAAACTGACTGCAGCCTGCTAGCTAATAGTTAATATAAAAAGCTGTCATGTTTCCTTGTATTTTTTTTTTCTTCATGGCTACAGGAGAAGGAGGGGGGGGTATCTGTGTGTGTGTGTGT